>WURT03663313.1:0-28881 GCA_009936505.3 Holothuria glaberrima | reverse complement strand
TGTTGTGAGACCCCTCTATACCTTTATTAGCTTTAATGTAGGTACCATAGTAGCAAAGTAAAGGAAGGGTAGGCAGTACCACTCTCTGATGTTACCAGTAGTTGGTGAACCTTTCATTTTTTACAAAAGGCCAGAAATCATCAAGCATGATTTCATGTGAAAGGTTATAAGGCATTTTAAGGAGTTGTTGTCTGGCACATATAACTTTAATACGGCAGCAACTTCATCTGCAGGGAACTGTGATACCTGATTGTGTGTTATATTCAAAGCCTTATGGATGTGTATTAGTGTAGATATCTGTTTAAGACATGCGCCAGCTAAAACTATGATTTCACTCAACCATCTGTTATTGTAATGAGTACAAAGGACTGCAGCCAAGATAGTAGTAATGACACTGAGTGAACAGTTGAATATCAAAAACCACCTGCCAATTATTTCTTGAAATGAACAGACTTGTCATCTCTCTTTTTCACAATTTGACAGAAACATTGAGGAACTTCAGAAACAGAATGCCGATTTATTGAATGTTGTGCGGGAGCTAAGTGAGAAGAAAGAAGCAGAGGAGAAAGAGACACTAGAATCAAAGTAAGTTTGTCATGATTGCAATAGCTCAAATCATAATAAAGTAGAGAAATCATATAGCTTGTGATTACAACTAATCAGTGACAGACCATGACAAACATTTTGCCTTTTTTACATTTTTGAAAAGTCAACGATCATACAGTTTTACTTGTTATCATTTTTTTATGGGCCTTCATGAGAAGATGCCTTATCAAGAGTTGCTAATTGTACAAGTCATGTTTTGAAGATATTAGGGTCATTGCATCAGGCATAGTGTACACTCTTTAGAAGCTAAGAAATGTATGACATGCTCTATGGATACGTCTATAGCTTGTGCATGCTCATTACCTAATCTGGTACTTGCAATACAGCCCTTGAAAACCAATTGGAAGCCAGCTTTGCCCGCAGCCTCACTTTTGCCAAACATATTGTAATATTCAATCGTTACCTTGATTTTTTCAGGACATCTGAGCTGAAGTCACAATTAGAGTCAGCTCTGGAGGAGCTTGAGGAGATGAGGGATGCCCGGAAGAGACAGATGGAGATGGTAGAATCAGTGGTACGTCAGCGAGACATGTACAGGGTGCTCCTTGCACAGAATGGTGGAAGCCCTCCTCCTGTAAGTTGTCTGCCCTTGCTAAAGACCATTTACTCTATGAAACTTCCCCTTTGAACTTTCTTAAGAAAGTTTAAAAAATGACAATCATCTGCAGCTACTGAAGTACTAGTCTTTCCCACATCTCTGTAAGTAATGTTCTGCAATGCTTCTCCTCTCAAAACTGCTCTTAACAGTAAATGACTGTTACCCCACATCTGTATGAGGCCCTGGGCCCTGTTTGACAAAGGGTTGAGATGGCTCTTAAGTTTGATATCAACAGGATGATTACATGGCAGATCAAAGTTAAGATCGATTGTAGCTCTTTATCAAACAGCCAGGAGTTAAGTTAGGTTAGATGCTTATTATAATAACCTCATTTCCCACATACTATCTTAAAGGGGATGTGGCACACCCCCAAACCAGGAAGTTGCTAGCCACTCTCTGTTTAAACATATTTAGGAATAGCCCTAGTGTCCTACATACATAACTGCACTTTGGTTGACATTCATTCAAACAATGTCACAATGACTTGTGCAGTCAGTTGTGTTCCTACACAAACAAGCTCACACACACCTTGTTTGAACTTATTGCTTACAGCTATTTTAACTCAGTGCAAGCTACTGTGGCTCTGTGTTAGAGGTGTACAGAAGGTTTGGTTTATATTGGAGGGACCAGAATTTAACTTAGTTGGGAGAACTGTTACTCTCACGGGTGAGATTAGAGGGCCTTTTAGTGGCCAGTAAGAAACGCTATATACATTACTATATACACTATATACATTACTGAAATAGCCTTCTACTTGTATGACTTAAAGCAAGCAGATTATACTGTGCTACTTGTTACCTTGTACATCATTAATGTCAAGATCATGAAGAATAAGAAACTGGATCAGTGAACATAATTACTTTTTACTTAGTTACGTTTCAGTTGTATCAATTCATCCACAGTTGTCTCTCTCAGCTTTGCAAAAGAGTCCTGCCCAAACTCTCACATCCCCAGGGACCCCTTCCCCCAGTAAAGGAGCCAAACCATCTGAGGAACCAAAGACCACCCAGAGGAGTACATCAACTCCCTCAGCTGTTAATGAGGAGGAAAAAGATAAAGCCTTGGAAGCTCTACAAGGAGAATTTGAAACTTATCGGAAGGAGAAAGCAGAAAATGAAAAGTAAGCTATGACTGACCTTTGACCTCTAGTGTTATCTCACAGTAGTGATACTACGATAGATCTGTAGTAAGTAACTCATGTCTCTTTACGTGTACAATGTCAAAGTAGTGGTATTTCAGTATTTGCAGTTACTGCCAAAAGAGTTCGTGCACAGACACAAGATGAGAAAAAAAAATTTGTTTTCGTAGCATTTCTGGAAATGTCAATGTGATTGTGCTCATGGTGCACTGACATTGGTAAGGACATGTTCAGTTTATGACATATGGTGTTGGGTGGTAAGATTAGTTATGGGACTGCAGCCTGCAAGGTCAGGTTAATAGGGCCAGGGTGTTTTTTGGAGGGCCACAGTTTCTTCATGGATTCATCACACTGTTTCATTACACTGTTTCATTATTGTGATTTGTAGATTTGAAATTATGAAGGGAATGGGTAGTTAGATCACTGCTTTGAAATCTGCACAACCTTGCTGACAGCCCCAGGTTTTACTATAAAATTTTCCTTACTATCATTTATGAGAATTAAAGATGTGGAACACAGACAAAGGATTGGATTGCTTTAGGGGTATAATGGAAACATCTTTGACCTGAATTATTAAAAAAAAATAAGGAAACAGTTAAAAAACACACTATTTATATGAATGACTTAATGTTATCAATTTTTGAAGGTATTTTCATTAATGTACATGTGTTGAGAATTGTTCCCCAAGATGACATGTTTGCAAACATCAGCCATCATTTGTAATATGTTTTTCTTCAACAGGATTCTAAGTGAACAGATTGATAACATGAGGAAGGAATTATCTGACTTTAGAGTTACCAATGCCAAGCTTTCCTCACAGGTCAGCCATTTTGGTTAATATAGTCTCGGGAAGATTTAACATTATCTGAACATTTCAGTAGTAGTGTTTTATTTGTTTTTAGTAACATGTTTATCATATTTGACCCTACTCTTCTTGCCAAGGTAGCCATCTTGCATGGTTATTAATCTTATGTGCTAGTGAGTTGTTGTCGGAGACATGAAAGCAAATATGCAAACTGTTCCTTTCACAATATTCGTACCAGTAGCTATCATTCCTAGTAAGCTGTATGTAATGTCACTTCTTCCTGGTTTATAAACAGAACAGCTACTATTTATTGAATAGTTGAAACATTAAACTTACTTAGATATCATTTTTCAAAGCAGGAATTGTTTCTTGTTATCCTTGGTATTGGGGTGTTTAAAGGGTCTACCATGCCTAGTAGAACATGGTGTTTACATTCATTTCTCGGGTGATTGTGAGCAGGTAACTTAAAATGTGACATTTTTAAAGTGATAGAAACCAAGCTAATATTCCCAACCATTTTCTGATTTAAATAACTGTCAAGTATTATCTAGCACTGAAGACAGTCAATTGAAATATGCAAAAGAGCCTCTACTAAAACATGTCATGGGACTTATTATTTTCAACAGTTTAAATTTTTCTCTTTCTTTTATGTCAGCTTGAGTTTGCTAGTGAGCGGTTCAAGGTTTTACAGTCTACTGTGGACAGTTATAAGAAGGAGATAACAGCTATCAGAGATAAAAATCAAAAGCTTTCAGCTGAACTTGTGAAAGCCCAGCAGTCTGTCAGCTCACTCTCAGAAGTAAGTTTTAACAAGTGTTCATTCATTCTTTAGAAAGTGCCTTAAGAAGGGCAGATGTTGCAACCATATTGTGGCAGACCCAGTGATGTAATTAGACTTACACACCTGGTACAACAGCACTAGGATTCTGTGAGCTTGTTGGGCAAGGAGGGGAGGGGAGGGGAGGGCAGGGCAGGGGGAAGGGGAAGGGAGGCTTGTTAGAGGATGTCAATAAAGAATAAACCAATCCTTGGAGGAAGACTGGATAATAGTGTGATAATAAAAGTATCAAGTTCAGGCCTAGCTTCACCAATACATACATGTATGAGAGTACTATATCCAGTTGATAGGATAACTAGATAGGTCAAATTGCCCACCAATATGCAACCTATAGCGTAGTTTTGGGAAGTGCAGACCTTCCATTCAGGGGTAGGGCTCGGGCTTTTCTGTCTCTCTCACCAGGGCCTGGATCCACAATGCAACTTGACTGGGCATCCCCTTGTTAAATGCTTTTCAGGAAAACAATACTTCAAAAGGAAGAACAAGGGTTGTCTTAGCCATACTTGCCTTCTTCTTGCTTAAATTTAGCCAACATAGATGGCCATACAGTCTGTGTTTTCATCATTGAGAAACCAGTGCCTGTATTCTGTAGCAACACTTTTGACTTTCTGTTAGCTAGTTTAACAAGATTCTTGACCTGTTTTTGCATATTTGCAATACTCTTTTGTGTTCTGTCATTGGTGCAAATGTTAAATGTGAGTTATCTTGATGCTGGGACAAAGCTAGCACCAAAGACAGTGCAGTCTTGGTGTGCCATACAGTATGGCCTTCCTTGGGTACTTGAGGTATTTTAATTCCAAATAGGGGTTGACTGTTAACTTCTGTAAATAATGCAATTGAAGACCTGGTTTAAAATATTTTGTTTTTAGGATTTGCTAGCTGCTCAGGATAAATCAAACAAGCTAAATATCCAGTGTCAGAATGCAAAGAGTGAGAAGGAGTTATTGAAGCAGGTTGAACTACGACTCACCAGTGAGAACGACTCTCTACGCAATGAACAGAAAAACCAGACTTTGCTTCTTACGAACCTTCAACAGATTCAGGTAAATAAATAAAAGTTTGATTTTTCTAACATGGTCACAGAGACCAAACCAATAATAATCAACCCCCGACACATATTTTTGAAAAATGCCTATGAAGTCTTCAGCATGGAGTCATGAATGATGATTCTGGGCTTTTCCTTCAAATATGCAACATTCACCAACTACCCATGTGACATCAGAAGGTGGCACCGCCTTCCCTTACTTTACTTTATCTGCAGAGTTACACAAAATTAATGAAAATAATTAATTCAAATATGTTATCAAAGTCTGAACTGAATCTTGTTTTTAGTGGAAATATTAGACCTGTGGTACACAAATTTTTTCATACTTTCTAAACCATGATGATATTGTAGGAAATGTAATTCAAATAAGGCAGCAAGC
Organism: Holothuria glaberrima; assembly: GCA_009936505.3. Lineage (NCBI taxonomy): Eukaryota > Metazoa > Echinodermata > Holothuroidea > Aspidochirotida > Holothuriidae > Holothuria > Holothuria glaberrima. The sequence continues at coordinate 23,472 of WURT03663313.1, read as the reverse complement.
TACTTTGGTTTCCAAGAAAAGTTATTTATAGCTCAAAACTAATTTATTAGCTCAAACTTTCAAAATTTCAAGTGATGCAACATCTGTAACTTTTGTAATGCATAATATTTTGTAGGTGTAAATCTATTGTCTAAGTTCATTGGTGGAACTGAATAGTTAAACAATGATAATAGCTACTTTCATGGTATGTCTCGTTGGTGCATTTTAAACGTAGTATTTCCCTTTAAAGCAGTGTTTTGTGACATGAGTTGTACAAAATACTTCATTTAAATGGCCTTGTTACACAATATGAGTTTAACCAAAAATTCTCATTGACTGCCAAAATGAGTACAAAAACAGGGTGGAAAACTTAGAATTCCATGGAAAAATGAGATAGTTTCCATTAAAAAGTGTTTTTGCACAGCAGAAGACAGTGACAAAAATTTGATGTTGGCAACTGTCCAGCCTCGCTGAAATGAAAAAATTGACCATGTGCAGTGTGGTATTTTACTTGCAGTATGGATAACAGGAAAAGTTTGAAAGAGTTAAAAAGAGTTAGAAAGAGTTTGAAAGAGTTTTACATGGTTTTCACCATCCTTTAGGGTGGGATTTTTGTCTCTGGAAAAATTACCATGTATAGTCTTTAAAATCAAACCTTTTACATGCACAGCACGATAGGTTATGTGGCTTTGTGTGACCCAAGTGTGTACATGTTCATAACTGTAAATGCCCTAAAATGTAAAATTCTGTGCATAGTCACTTAAATGAGGTTTTACAGCTTACAAATTCTTGTATAATGATTGAAGTACCAAAATATGTACTGTATATGGAGTCAGAGCTGCAGTGAGCATTTTAGTGCCAGATATACTTATATTTAATTAAATCTGTAAGAGCAAGAGAAAAAACATCAAAGGAAAATGCAAACATTATTCTTCCTGGCATAATTTGTTATCGTACAGTCCAACATAATGGTGTTGACCTAACTTTATTAAAAATACTGAATTAGCCTTTAAAATTGTGGAAGCCTTTTAAGTTGCTGTCGTAATTGCCTCGAGGAAGAGTGGTAGGGCAGTTTTGACAGGCTGCAAAATTGCATACAACTTTATTCTGTGGAGCGAGTATTCTTGTCATTGTCCGTTTGAATTAAAGCTTTCCTTTGTTTACATCTTATTTTGCAGACCAATTTGGAACGTTCAGATTTTGAAACCAAGTCAAGACTGACCAATCAGCTGGAATCTATGGAACGGGAGGTGAATATGCTTCGACGAAATCTGGAAGGAGAAGGAGAGCAACACCGTACGGTCTTGAAAACTTGGGAGGTATTGATAAATTTACTCATATCGACCAATGTTATATCAGGTTGAAAATAATTTTCCCCTCAGTTGCGAATAGTTTTAGCAACCTAGACAAATTGGAGCGGTATGACAGTGTACTGGCTTCTTTTTTTTTTCTCTTTCTTTTTTATTCTTTGCTAAAATGAACAACTTAAAAAGATTAACTAGATAACATTAAAAAAAGGGTAGGGACATTGAAGTTATTCATCTCAATTATCAGTTAATTTTGTGTACAAGACTACACGTTTTACTATTTCTAATTCCATTTTTCAATTTTGGGATTTCAGAAATATTTTGTTGACATGTTCCTCACCTAACGGTATTAATCCTTAATGAAAAACTGAATAGGAAAAAAAAATTGCTGCATTACTGACAAGTTTTCCACCGTATTTTAACTATTCCATCTAGTTTCTTGTCAAAACAGTTGCAGTGATCAAACTGCCCTGTCTTAAATCTCCATTTATCCTGTTATATTGTGCAGCACTATTAGGCTGTTCACGGTTACGTCACTGGTTGGCATTGGTTGGCATAGAGCATGTGCAAGAACACGTGTGTATATTCCGTGTTGCGGGTGTAAACGCTAGTGCCATTGCACGCAAAATGTAGACTAATTGGAATCTACTTTGCATTGTGACGAAAGTGTAAGGGCCCCCTACAAACTCTTTTACCGACATGCAGTGACGTCTTTGTTTGTAAACAGTGAATGAGTCCATTGATAAATTTACTTGACAAACATAGTTCAGTGCTCATGCAATATTTGTTTATTGATTGATCAGACATCTTAACATCTCTCTGCCTTAAAAATTGTAGCAGCGGTGTTAGAACTTAAGAACCTGTACATATATTTTGTATTAAACATTTTTTCACTTGGCAGAAATACCTCTTCATGATTGATAAATAAATTTGTTTCTTATTTACTTTAAAGTTAAATCCTCTAGAGTTGTTAGTATTACTAAGAATTTAATCATTCTTTTTTGGCATTTGTTCTTCTAAAATTCAACTTTTGGTGTACTCTCTGATCACTTTCAGTTGCTTCATAGCCAACATGCCTTGAATTATTTAAAGTTTAACAAAGTTTGGAACTGGTAATATTTTCAATCTTTTTTGTATGATGAATCAATGACTAATGAGAACTGTGCCAAACCATTAAACGTTTATGGTAACCATTATCCATCTCTATTGAAAGAATGGGATCTGCAGAATTCTGTAAATTTTTGCCCCCTATCTTGAAATTGTTGAATCAGGTATGCTTTACAATATTTTTTTCCAGAGCAAAGTTAGAGAGTTAGAGCGTCAGTTGGCCAACGAAATGGAAAGTCACCAGAAGACGAAAGATGACCAGACAAAGACCAAAGTTGACCTCCAGACAATGAAACAACAGGTAAGAAGTCAAAAAATGATACAAACAAACTTAAAAACTTCCTTAAATTATGCAAATTCCTGTATCTTTACAGGGTTACAGTCACTGGTGTAGTGTATACTATACCTCAAACCTTGCTCTCAAAATATTCACCTCATAAACTTGTCAATGTAATGTTGACTGGAATTGAAGTTATTATGTTCAAAATTTTAAGTTTAATTGGTATTGTAATATTCAGATTTTACTACTCTTGATCAATCTGGCAACTGATTGATTCAAGCAGTATGATCCTATAAAAAATACTAAGGGCCACAGTCAAATTACAGGGTGCCCACACAGTAGGGAAAATGGGAAAAGTCTGAAATTTTTTTCATGGTCTTGAAAATCCTTGAATTTTGGGTGTTTGGTCTGAAAAAATTGTCATATGGCTTCGAAATTTAAAATCCTAACACTTCCAGTGGTTGCGATCATGTTTCGTATGTGTCCATGTTGAGTGAAGGCATAAAATAGATTTTTTCTTTTGTATGTAATTCTTTCTTTTTCAGTACTAAAAATTTCCATTTTATTCTTGAAAAAAGTCTGGAAAAAGTCTTGAATTTCAATATTTTAAAAGTGTGGGAGGCTGAAAAATTACAAAAGTGTGTACACAGTTTTTAATTAATTTGGAGCACATGGCTTTGGAGAGCATGGTTTGTAAGTATAGTATGAGTCAGGCACAAGGACTTTTTACAAATGAAGGTCTATATACAGCTTCCACAAAGGTTTGTGAGGGTCATGTAAGCCATGATGTTCTATTAACAGCATGAATCAGGCACAAGGACTTTTTATCAATGAAGGTCTACATTCAGCTTTCCACAAACGTTTACGAGGGTCATGTAAGCCATGATTTACTTTCAGCTGCTCTGTAAATATTCCAATCTTTCTTCAGTATGCAAAATACTAGTCTGCTTGTTACCTTCATATTTCAGTGTTCTACTGTAGAAGCTCAACTGGTTGCTGCTCAGATCAAATTAGAATCAGCTTTGAAGGAAGTTAAGCAGCTTGGTGAGTAAATTATCTTTATATGCTCTTTTAAATTATTTAAACAGATTGATTAGCTTTATGAGGACAAGGAATGTCTACATAACTCATTCATTGCATAGTCATTATTGATAGGTAACCCTAAGCTACATCCAAAGTTATGGGTACTGGTACCTACAGTTGCTTACATATTTTTGTCTCCTTAGAATCTTTGAAGGATTCCACAGACGGTGGACGAAGCGATCTTGAATTTAGAGAACTCAAGCAGCAGTTGGCGGCAAGAGATAGTGAAATTCAAGGTAATGTACCCTTTCATCTTCCCTCACACACCCCTTTTGATTGCCTGTGATGGTTGAATGTAGACAAAATTCTGTATCATGCTTTTCCATTGTATTTGCATTAGATGATCTTTCATATTAAACATCAGTGGAAATCCTTGGTAAATTGAAATGTTTGAAATAATATTTTTTTATCTTTATATTTACTGCATGAAGTTTTCCAGTATTTTTTAACTCTTTTTTGCTTTTTTGTTCTCAGAGTTGAAAGATAAAGTGAGCAAGGCTGAACAGCATGTTGAGCAGTATAAGACAATTAGTTCGGCAGTTGAGCAGAGTCTGAAGGAGCAGAATGAGGCTAGCCAGACATTTAAAGATACCATGGAGAAGCGGCTGGAGGAGGCAAATTCAGGTTGGTGGGAGGATTGCATCTGTGATGAATTTTGCCCCTGGTCTACTAGTACTGATTTCTTTTTATTATAATTGAGCATAACAATCACAGCACTTGCTATCTGTCTTGCTGCTACAGCAAGATGCAGTAATAAGCCAGTTGGGGAACTTTTGTTAAAGAGGGGTAAGAGCTGTCTCGTAAGGTTCATTCTTTCTTTTCATACTAATTGGAAGGAATTGGCAGGGAGGGTAGTGTTAATTTTGGAAAGCAGATGAATGGTAGTATGCTTATTTTACCTCATTCTTGATGCAGTATTGTTTGTGTAGTGGCAGATTTGTTAAAACTGGCATGGTACTTGGTGGCTGTGGTGTATGCTATTAAAACATGGTAAGTGGTTAAAATTAGAGTTCTTTAAAAGTTGTTTATCTTTGGACAGCCTCCTAGGGGTGGCAGAAGGGAAGGTGAGAGGGGAGGGGGAGGTGCTGCTTGTGGTATGCTTAATTTTGCTGAAATGCTGTAAAAACTAATAATACATGTAAAAGTTATTTCTTCGGTGGGTACCCTTGTATCTCTGCTTGGTGTTGTTGTTTCTTATGAAAGTTTGTAAACAGTTTAAAGGACATTACAAGTTAACATTATATGCAACATCATATGCAACGTCATATGCAAACATCATAATTATGCAACATCGAAAATGAAGCGTGAAAATTTGAAAAATGAGAAAAATATCTCCAAAATGCTTACAGAATACCTCGAAACAAAGATGTATGAGTTTAGGAAATTTCCTGATTTCAGGAAATTGGAAGTTTTGAGAAAAATTCTCAGGAAATCCATTTTGCTAGGCAAAAAGTTTCACAGTGGTCATGGTGGGTGGAATGGCCAAGGGTTGGTAAAGTTTTGGGGTACTTTTGGTATCTTTTTACAAAAGAAAATGTAAATTTCTACTGCATAAACATACTGAGTGACAAGTTTTCTCAAAGAGGAGTTTCCCCTTAGACCCTTCCCCCCAACAATCTTAGCTGGTTAGTTACATGGGGTTTAATGACACACCAACACGTATGTGTTATATGGTGTTAGCTAGAATAAAGGGATAAAAATCAACTTCAAAAAGTAAAGACGGGGTAAAATGCAACTAAAAATTCTAGGCAAATTCAAATGCAGGAGTCATGTCAAAAATTCCCTTTGAGAAAGCCCAAAATACAATCCTGGCACAGTTTCAGGATAGGAATCTCTACTTTGCTTACATCTCTGTTGAAAAAATTGACACAATTCCCTGTAGCAGCATAGCACTCAAACTTTGTTCTAATATTTTTATTATTTTCTATTAAGGAAGTAAACAGTATTGTCAGGACTCTTTTGTCTCACAGTTCTTTATTCAATTTTATTCAACAGCTTTAGAACAGCTCGAGGCCAAACTTGCTAAAAGTGAGAAAGAAAGAGAGGATTTGAGGAGTGAGAATCAAGGACTGGGAGATGCAGCGACTGCTCAGGTAAGATTTACATTTTTTTTTAAGAGTGAAAAAATCTGAAGGTGTTTGAATGTGATAGTTTTACAAAGCTGAGAGGTCCTTGAATTCTCTCAAGTTTTGTGATCATCATGAAAAAAAAAAGCCTAAAGGTTTAAAACATTTTATAATTGGCCACAAGTGTAAAAATATGAGAGTGCTGTTTTCAATACCCCTCAGTGTCTCTTAAACGGGAAGATTATTACGCATAATGCTGTCATAATCTCATATTAGAGATAAATATGGCAAGATATTTTCATTTGTAGAAGAAAAGAAGTAAAAATGATCAATGAAAAGTGTGCTGCTATTTCTGCAAATGGTTTATTGTCTTTTCTTCTTCCAGACTGCAGAGTTACGTAAAAATGTCTCCAAACTCCAGGAACAGTTACAGGATGCAACCACAAGATGCACCGAGGCAGAAAGTAAGGAAGCTGCTGCACGCCATGATTTCCAGGAACAAAGTAAAGTTGCTCAGGAGGTTTGTATTAGTTTACCAATGTCTGTGTATTTGCCTTCGTGTTACATGTCATAATAAACGAGTTGGGAAATTCGGCACTTCCGGTGGGGTCGTAGGGTCAGCTGTACTGTGACAACTTTTTTGCTTGTGTGCGCTTGCATGTGATATACTTGCCTGCCTGGCAGATGTGTATTATGCATGCACTAACATTGTCTGCTTGTAATACTAATGACATGTGTAAAGAGGTGTACATAATCAACAGCTGCTGCGAAGGTATGTGGTTCACTTCACATTTGACACGTCCCATGATGCATCGCGTGAAAACATTTTCCCAACTTGTCTATTGTGAAATGTGCACAAAGCTGGAATGTAGTATTGCAGCTATAACAGACAACTTTGGCATATATAGCAGTTACATGTTGTAGTGCAAAGTGCCATCAGTATCCGATATAACCATATTTTAGATTTGATTTTGCCTTTTGCAATAAACACATTAAGTTACATTCCTTCAACATTATTACTCAGGTTGTTAACCATTCAGACTATTGGTAAATCATTTGTGTAACACCTACTTACAGTTTAAACACTGTACCTTTCTTTGTGTGGTATGTGCATGGTCCATGGCAGCAAGTGTAGTTTTGCAATCATTATCCCTGAAAATTGGCATAGCACAAATTTTAGAGGAGGTTTATGAAGTTAGAATGAAATACTAAATGTTCATTCAATCTTAGAGCAAAATTTACCGGTGCTGTGGCCAAGAGGATAAAGGAGGTGGCATTTGAAGTGATGAAGCTTGGCGACTGGTTCTGGGTTCAATCTCCAGTTGGGTCAAAGTTAGATGGGTTTTTCATCCAAGAGCAATCTCCTGTTTTCCCATCTGAACTGGCCTTCAAAAGAAACCAAGTTTGACCTAAATTGTTGAGTTGGTTAGCCACCCGATGTGAAGTTGTAAGTCATAAGCCCTACAGGCTTCTCCCACATTTGTTGCAAAACAACTGCCCTTCAAAGCCTGAATTATTATTATAATATCATCATTTAGAGAAATTTTAACATCCACTTTTGTTTCCAGAAGTACTTCCTTTTAACAAAGAAAAGAAAAACTGCCTTTAATATTATGTTTTTAAAACTAGAAAGAGAAACTTCATATTTATATGTGACTATGAAGAAGTTTCAGGTAAAAACTGAGAATTGGTATTAGCCCCCTCTCTTGTTTACCTACAGACTAATGACAAATATGAGCGAGAGGTCCTACTCCATGCTGCAGATGTTCAGCAGTTGATTACTATCAAAGAACAGGTGAGAGATTCTTAGCTATCACATTGCATTGTGGGATGGTTGGTTACTGTCAGAAAGTAGATATTAGCTATAGCAATGCATTGTGGGCAGTATACAGAACTGTAATGTTATGTAATGTCACATACTTTTATTGTTACTATTATGAGTAGATACTGGAGTTGATTTTACTGACTGATCACTTTATTCAAATTACATTCATTGATCTGTTGTGTCATGATCCATTGAAAGAATGATGTAATTTGATTGGATTCGATTGGTCCAACAGATGATTTATTTGATCCCTTCACAGCTTGCCAGTCATAACACAAAACTGTCAGAGGCAGAAGAGATTGCCAAGAAGGCACAGGATGAACTTAATGCCAGCAAAGCATCATGGGAAGAGCAACTCCGCATCCAGAAAGAGCAAGTCAATAATATGGAGAAAAGATGCAAGGAACTGGAGGAGCAGAATGGAATGCTTCATCAGCAGCTGGAAACGGTGAGTAGTTGTGGTGGTGGGGGGGGGGAGGGGGAAGTGAGAAACAAAGAGGACTCTGTATATTACAAAGTGCATAGTTCTTTCTAACTGGTAGAATTGAAGGCATGTCAATGTTCACATGAGTTCTGGAAACCAAGAAAGTCCTGCAATTTGCTCTGTTTCCTGGCAGATATTGAAAATGGGTAAACAAATGTGATAAAAATGTCATATTTTTGGTTTATTTCTAATTTTTTTTTCAAACGTGGTATTGCCATTTTCGTTTTTAATGAAAACATGCAGAAAATAGTTCTGGAAGGGTCCTGGTGTCTGAAAAATCTAAAAGTCCTTGGAAAGTTTTGGGAAGGTGTCTCATCAATATGTATACAAACCCTGGCATGCCAGGGAAAGTGGAAAGTGAGGGGTTAAAGCTTTTTAGAGCTTAATTATAAGTTGCAACTTAGATGCCCAGAATTTCCTGCTTTCTTTGTCTCTATATGTTGGTATCATTGGGACGAACAGTATGGCATACAGTGCCAGAAAATTTCCCTGATCCTCCTTGTCATAGGGAAAGTTTTCTTAAATTTTTCCCTAACTTTCAAAATTTTTTGAAACAGTTGAGGTAGATCCAATAATTATTGTTGGTCTTCAATATAGACCTCACGCGATGGCATTATTGATATCATTTTGGCTGCGAAACAATGAAACAGTGTGCACCTATGACGTAGATTTCACATGCGTGTGTGCAGTAGATTTGGGTGTATCTGTGACTGGTACCCAAATCAACTATCTACATTTTGTTGTGTAACTTGCAATAATATGCTCCTGCCTTTATTGAAGGGCACACTTTCTGTTATGTGACGTCATTTGCATAAGGCTTAATTATTAAAAAGTTGTAGAAATTTCATTATTTTCATTTCTGTGGATTCAACAGTGTTTTGGTAGGTGCCTTTCTTTGAACCAAAAAAGAAGATGGGAGTGGTTTGATGGGCACAAAGTGTTCATGCTGTTGTTGTCAGAGGTATTACAAGAAAATTATGCATGGTGCTTGTATAATTTGTGATCACTAGACTCTTTTTCTTTCAGCTGTCGACCCAGATAATTGACACTCAAGCAGCTGCAAGGGGCCCTACCTCTGCCCTCAACCTCTCCTTCAATGAAGACAGCAAATCAGCTGAACAACTCTTGGAAGTCATCAAGTGAGTGTATTGATGTAATGAAGTGCTGGAACCTCATTAAATTGTATCTGTCATATTCATAACGTAGATATGTTGCAGAAGGTGTCTTTGCTACCCTTAACATGTGTTTCCTAGAGATGGAACATGCCAGTCTGTGCCTTTTTCATACCTGAACATCTGCACCTTTTGTGGCAGCATATTATACACGTTGCCTGGCAGACATCTACACCAAGTTTATCAAGTGTTTCTAGATGCTGATCAATTTCACTTAAGTTTTTGATTTAACTTTTTTGTCATAGCCAGGATTTTGTTGAACAAGTTTTATTCTTATTAAAATTTTGGGTGCCAGGAACTGTTTGTGGGCCATTTTTGGGTACGTCTAGGGCCACAAGTAGCACTCCCTCCTCTTGATGAGAACCTAGGCCATAGAGGTGCCATGCTTTAGTCAGTGTTCTTTAAACATCTGAAATTTTTACACCAGTTTGGGGGTTTAAATAAACAAAATAAAGGCTGTAAACATGATAGTTTCATATGAGACATTGTTGGATATCTGTCATCATTGTTTATTTTGTTGGTATTAACAAGTAGACAAGAATAAGTTAATTTTATTTTCAGGTTACAATACACAATACATCAAACTCATGAAAAAGTTTAAATGACCATAAAGAACTTTCAGATTTGTATGGCAAGTTGACTAGAATTATCAGGGAGACAAGAATAAATGGATCATTTGAAAACTGCATCAGAATTGTGGCTTTGTAAGATGAAACCATTTAAGGTTGTCAGTTAATCAGCAGTGTCGCTAGGGCTTATTCAAGAAATTGACTTTCTGGTTGTGTCTGTTAAACATTTAAAGGGAAATATTGCATTTGTTACACAGAAAATGTTCATATTTTTTAAACCAGTAGGGATAGATACAGAATGATAGACAATTCAAAATAAGAGAGTATTCTGTATAGTGGCAAAATTTCACGGGGGTATAATTTTCGCGCTTTTCGCGACCAAGTAACTAATCGTGAATTTAAGACCCGCAAAAATACTTCTGTTACTATGTACATGACTTGCTGGTTGATGTAACAGCGAATTCTTCACTCCGCAAATATGTGTACAAGGTATAGAATCGCGGAAAATTAGCCTTGCGGAAATTTCCACTGTACAGTAAGAGCTTTCTTTTAAAAAAAAGGCTCTCACAGGTAGAAGTTTGGTTACTTGTTTCACAAAAATAATGTCCACCCAAACTTTTGAAAATTCAAATGATGCAACATCTGTTGCTCTTGTAGTGCATAATAATTTGAGGAGATAAAGCTATTGCTAGAGTTTATTGGTGAGAGTCAACAGTTTGATAATGTTTAAAGGTGTTTTATTTGTATGCCATGTTGGTGCATATTAAACCAGTATTTCCCCTTGATCAGATATTGCTGTTTATGAGTTGAACTATTGACAGTTTCTCTGAATGGTGAGTTTTGGTTGGGTTGCTGCTTTTGGGAATTCCTTATTGTTCCCCTTCAAATTTATGAATATTTTGAAATGTGTGGATTGTTTTAATTGAATTTATTAATTGAGAATGTTAATTGTTGCATCTTTTCCTTGAATTTACTCTAATGTAATTTGATTTTATTGTAGATTTTTGAGACGTGACAAAGAAATTGCAGAAACTAGACTCGAGGTCACTCAGGGCGAGAGTCTGAGAATAAAGCAGAAATGTGAATCAATGAAACGACAGATGGCTGACATACAGTCAGCTCTTCAAGAAGAACGAGATAGAGCTCAGGTGAGTTTATTTGTGGGATGGGTTAGTTGGTAAACAATGGTATGAAACATTGCAATACACAAGGGGAGGGGGACAATAGACTAATGGTTAACTCTTGAAGAGAAATCGCTCTAGGTAATCCATAACGTTTTGGTCTTATATGGCCACAATATGACAATTACCTCTGCATAAGATTCTTAACAAGGCAAGGCATGGTGTAAGCCAACACTAGCCCTCTTACATTTTTATTTGTTTAAAAAGTACATTGTGTATATATTAGTGATTTTGCTGTTCAAAGGAGTTGTGGTTCTGTTCATTGTGTCATCTCCCAAGGCGGCCATAATTCATCCTCAAACTAATTCTTCCCTTCGTCATCTTTTGTTAAAGAGGACAAAAGATATAATTACTTTTCTAAAAGTTTGAGCATGGGTCAGTCTTTGGCCAGCATATAGAAGTATTTGTTTCTTGATGAAGGGGGGAGATCAAAGTAAAATGTTTCAATTCTTTGTTAGAATGAGAAGGGGTCACCCTAAAATCTACTGCTGAAATTATGAAGACCTGAAACTGTGAAGTAATTTTAATTGAAGGCCAATTCTCATCATCTGAGGCAGTCCCAATTGTCCCAACTGTGCAACTTTTAGCTCCTCCCATAACTGTATAAAGCTCCCTCTTGTGCAGACACAAATCTATTGTATTGCTTAAGGCCATGTCCTGGTGAGCATGCAAGGCTGTAATGTGTAATCCACACACTGTCTCTGCATTGTGTGGAAAGTGAGCTGGGCCTACTCAGCATCTTTTGAATTTTCAAAATGTCATCAATTGAGAATTTTGATACCCTCACACTGAAAATATGCTTTGGGGTGATGAATGTATGTCTTTAATGTCTGTTGAACTATATTGTGCTTGGTACATTTACAGGCTATGGCCCAGACGACAGCTCAACATCAGACTCTACTGAAGAAAGTAGAGACACTGAACACATTGACAGACAGCAACCGTCTCTTGAGAGAAGAGAAGGATAAGATTGAGCTAGAATTCCATCAAGCAGAGGCCAAGGTGAGAGGAGCGAGATGGTTTTAAAAAGTGATGGTTTATATATTTGGAAACATTTTAATCTTTCAGTGGTATATGATTGTGATTTGAAAGTCATGTCCTCCTTACACTGAGATTGATCACTTGGTGGTCAGTGTTTGGTGCTCAAAAAGATAAACTGAAGAGTTACAGATGAAGAATTTTGTAATTTCCAGGGACATCACTGTGTTTCTGTGTGGTTGTGTTTTTGAAAACTTTGATCAACTGTGGTGTTTTTCTAGAGTGGTGGTCAGTATTGTATTATTTTATTGGCTTGGGAAAGGGGAGGGAGGGGATATGAGCAGGAAGTGTCAATTCAATGGAAAAGTGGGCCTGGAACTGCTTTTAAGATGTTAATGACTGTCTGAAAGCTAAATTAATTTTACAATGATCTCTCATTTTGAAACATACAAGAAGGTTTTGGAAGAAAAAAATGGTAATTGCTGTCTTGAAAAGAAAAAACTTATAAAAAAAGAAATCCTGCCTTTTTTGAAAAATGAAACTACACTGGACACCTTACCAGTACTTTACATATTTTAATTTATATGTGGCATAATGTCTGAATCTTTTTGTGTTCATCATTCCAGGTACAGCAGTTAGAGAAAGATATTGTGCCCCTTCAGGGACAGAATAGGGAACTGAGTGCCAAACTAGATACCATAACAGCAGAAAGGAATGCCCTCACTACTGAGGTGAATAAGTGGAAACTGCGAACCAACCACCTCATTGAGCAATGCAACAAAGTAGACCCAGATGAACATAAGAAACTCCTGTAAGTTACAAATTATGTAGATAAATTTTAATCAAATGGCATGAAAAATTCCTGGGAATATCAAGCTGACTCATTTGCTTGTTTGGCAAAGTTGTTTGCAGTGGTAATCCAGGGATGGAAATGAGACACTGTGATTTCCTGGCCATTTTCATACCAGCTTAGGCACCATGTCAAAATAGCCAAGCTGCAGCTCCCTCAGCCAAGCTACAGCAGCTGCAGCCATGCTTTTTTACTTTACACATTACAAAAGCTGTATTAAAGTGATCCTACTATTGTCATGTGTATAACAACAAAGCATGGCTGAGGCAGCTGCAGCTTAGCTGATGCAGCTGCAGCCTGACATTTTGCCATAATGTCTTAAAGAGCATATATATGCATCTCAAGGGCACCAAGGCCAAACAAGATTTTGTGTTATCTTGTAGTTAGGTTTGTTTGAATTTTGAAAGGAAGGACATGAAGGCCAAGGTGGCCTTAAAAAGTTTGCCATTTTGTTGGGCTCCCAGGCCATCACCATTAAATGCAAAGACCATGGCCTTTGTTTATTCCCAGCCTTGGTAATTATGAGAATTCAAATTGGTGATATAGAAAAAGGTTTCTGGTTGTCTGATAATGAAATTTTTTGGTAGGTTGTTGCTTAGTTTAGCTGCTGTGCAGTGGTTCAAAGCAATGGTCCGCCACCCCTTCCAGCTTTGAGAAGGTGTTTAAAGCCTAGGAGGCACTGTCGTCTGTCAGATAAAACTTGGATTTGAGATTGCTGGAGCAATTGGTACTTCCTGCCTCATTTCCTCCTGAGAATGGGGAAGCAAATCTTGCCCGAATTAGTTCGTTATGAATATAGTGGAGGGTCTTTGATAAGTCCAAGTGCCTCCTAAACCCTAAAGTCCTCTAGAATGGACCTGACCAGAACAGATGAGACCAGAGCAGGTCAGTCCAGACCAGACCAAACCAGCTCAAACCAAACCAATCTAAACTATAAAGTCACTAATCTAAGGATAGTCTTTCAATAGGAACTGCTGAAATTTTCAGTCCTAGCAGGCCAGAATTAGAAAGAAACTCATAATAGCCAGACCTACCTAATTGGCATAATGTCTTTTGTGTTGCATTTGTGAGATCATTTGTTTTGTGCATTTCAATTGAGGCAATGTGTATTCACAAACTGCAGTGCATTTCAAATGTCACCTGGTAAAAGTACAGAATGACCAAATTCAATAAAGTGAAGACAACTAAAATTGAATGACTGATAGAATTGTAAAGTTTGTTTTAAATTGTTTTTACTCTAATAGTCAAGAAAAAGAAGCCAACAAGAAAACAATTGCTGATCTGAGGGAGGAAACATTAAGATATAAGTAAGTCAACTTTTAAATGTTGCTTTTCTTTAATTTTCGTGGGAGATTAAGTAATGAAAGTTTTATAACTGATATGAACAGTTTCTTAGTCTTGATTTCATTTGTTGTCACCTTTCAGAGTAATAAAAAGAGGAATATGGTCTTTAATAGTTATGTATTCCTTGCAGGTGTGAGGTTATTTGATTTGGCATTTAGTTAAAACCCTATAGCCCCATCTACCCCTCATACATTTTTTCAAAACTTCATCATACATCTGTATGACAATGTTCGTGAACAAATTTATGATCGTGTAGGAGCGCCCCCAACAGAGTTGAACAACACCCAACATGTATGAAGGTGTTCAAATTTTAACTGCATGTTTCATCTTTCCAACAAATGTTCAAAGTATTTAAGAATTTTTTTGGTCTATTCTCATCATTTGCTCATTATTTATGGTCATAGTTAGAGAAATCATCGCCTAAACATACATATTTCTCGATGAAAGGAATATTTAGCAAAAATGGAGAATTTAGAACATTTTAAGTCTGAGGAGTTTGGGGCTACATTATTTGGCGCATGAACATTGTGCATATGGTACAGGTTGCTGCATAATCCAAGCAGGAATCTGTGAAACAATGTTATACATTTGCTTGACAATGTTCATAAACAAATGTATGATTGTATTAACAGGGCTTATATGTCTTTCTCTTTGTGATATTTAGCATATTTAGATGAGTGCTTTGCTTGGTGGCTACATAAATCCAAGGAGACTTAATGATATGTTGCTCAATATTAGAATTGTAGATCACCATTTTCATAGAAAGACAAAGATCAAAGGGCTGTGTCACTATCCCAATCATATTTAAAAATAACCTGATATCTCTTTTAGCAAAATTGGTGTCTGTTCTTTGATTGACATAGATTGAAACAATAGCATCATTTTGATTGGTCACTGATGTTTGTTAGAGATGTACCTATCTGCCTCATTTACTAAACAGCTCAACATGGTCACAGTAGTGTGATGATATGGCTTTGAGCAATTTAAATGGAGCACAGGCCTCTGTAGTCTTGTCTGAATGGTGCACTAGCTAGGTGTTTTTGTTTACTTGTAGAAATGCCTGCAAGTAAACATGGAGGGAAAATATTATACTTTATCCAAAGATGGTACATGCTCATTTAAGTTTGTACATTGGCTTCAATATGATGCTTTGCATATTCATGAGCTTACCAACTGTCCTTATTTTTCCCCAGGGCTGAATTGTCAAAACTGAATGGGCACCTGAACAGTGCAAGGTATGCATTCTGAGTGATGTCTTATGGATTTATACCTCAGTTATAGGTTTATGGTTGGTGGTAAATTAGATAACAGCAAATTTAACATTATTTGGCTCATACAAGAAACTGTGAAACTTGTAATACATATCAAACATAATATTGGTCTTAAAATTGTGTCACCGCAATGCATGTGCAGTTTGTAAGAAAGTAAAAATACGAATCAAATTCTCTACTCTCAACAAAATTTAAATTGAAAGTAGCAGTAACTTTGAAGGAAGAGCCAGGATTATTGTTATCATTTTATTTCTACCAATATTTTTCTTTTTAGAACGAAAATTTCGGAGATGAACATGATGCATAGCTCTGCTCAGTGAGTATATTTTGCCTGTCTGTATTATGCAGAATTGTGGGCTTGCAAAAACATTCTCCTTTCTACATCATTTGTCCTTAAAAAATGGCTTGTTATTATTTTGTGTCATTTTCATTTATGTTTGCTTGTATTGTCATTTATCCTTCTGACATTTCTTTCACTCACTTTTACCTTCAGATCTAAACATAACCTCGAAACTCAGAAACTCAGGTAAGGTTTTGCTTATTTTGTATAAAATTGTATAGTTAATTTACATATTTTAAAAAGTTAGTTGTTATCAGTTATCTGCCCTGTATTGCAGTTGTGCAGGGAGCTCTTTTTCTGGGTTTGTAACAAGGGTCCAAACATTAGCTGTGGTGCAGATTATCCTATACATCAAATAGGTTGGGGTAATACCTTTCTAAAGATGGCAATTTTTCTTCTAAATAAAGATGACAAAATGTACTAAACTCATACATTGGTAGTTAGTATGGTGAATACTTTGTGCCCTTTGTTTAAACACTTTTGGATTAGTGTCTTGGTGGAAACTTATTGAGATTAGAAATATGCAGGGCTGCAGAGAGTTACATATTCTGGGGAATGAGGAAGTACTGTTCTGTTTAATTCTGTTATCTTAAGTGCATGCCGGTCAGTAATAGCACTTTCTGAGGTTAGTGGCGATTGACATTACAGCATCTTAGTCGTGCCTGCACGGCGCTGACCAGCAGCGGCAGATCAGTGTGTTATTCAGTGTTCTCCACAGGTCCAAATTTTGTTCGGGCGATTTTCTCTGATCTGGCAGATGACACTGATTGCCGTCCTGGGGAGGGTTCTAAGGGGAGGGGGCCCTCGAGCTCGAAAATCGAAAAAATTTTGCTCACTTAAGGTGGGTTAGATGCAAAATGGTACTACATGTGATGCTAAATTTAAATTGAACAATTCAAACGCTACCAAAAAAAGTGAATGCAATATTTTTTGTCTGCGCGGTTAAGATTTTTGTCCAGGCGGCAACTTTTGGTCCGGGCGCTGATGCACGCTCTTCAGATTTTGTCCGGGCGGCGTGCCTGGATAAAACGGCTACTGGAGAATACTGGTTATTATGTGCAACAGTTTCTAAAATAACTGCGTAAGTGATGTTGTTATTATGTGCATCAGTAAGAAGTAATTTCATATAAAATGAATGTCCTCACATAAATGCAGATTGCATTTTTTTTATTCTTTGTGCATTCTCTTGAAATAAAGTCATAGGGCTCCAGGCTACATGCACAGATAATAGGAAAGCACAAAAATAGAAAAATTGCATAGATAGGACTTTTGCAGGGTATATTGTTTAGTCCATATTTTCCAATGGAAAATATTCAAATTAAAATTTATTTACCTTGTCTATACAACAAGATATAAAAAGTTACATAAAAGTTCTGTTCCACAATAGTTAATAAAGGGAAAGGCATCAAGAACCAAGCCAAGAGGGGAATAAATTTTGTGTTTTTTTGTAAGCTTTAGATTTGTCCCAAGGAAAAAAGGCTATTGCAACCCATTACTGGATAATAAAATAGTGTTGTGTGCAGTGTAGAATCTAAGCAATTAATTGTATGTATTTGTACATTAGACCACTAACTTTGTTTCAACAAGAGCGTTAGAAGCGACAAGTAGAAAAGACGTGATAGAAAATTAGAAACCAACACAAACATGGTTGGCTTAATGATTTTTTGCAGTTACATAGCATATCTTCACAATGGCTTAGTGAATACCACCTATTAGACAAGAGTATTAACAGTTCGTACATAGTTGAGAGTTATATGCAAAAGCTCTTTCTTTTCTATAAATCTGGTCCTAGAATTTCCAATCCCATTAGGCTTTGGAGATACTACTTGGCAGAAAATAATTATCCCTCTTTATGTTATTTTTCTTAGAAAGGCATTGAAGTTGGTTTATAGTTTGCCTTTCAACTGTTCTAATTTTCAATATCTTGAAATGAATTCAAGAATATAGTTTGTTTGCTTTTTGGTAGAGAGGAACTAAATTCTGTGAAAGCAGAACTGAAGAATAAGACAGAGGAAGTGAAGGCTAGGATAGCAGAAATTGAAGAGAAGAGTAAGATTAGTAACCAGGTGAGTTGTAGGAAGATGTCAAGAATTTGAAATAATAACTGCCTTATACTGGTCTCAACTGGTGCCAAGTTACTTAAGGTAGTTAATGGAAGTGCTTACATTCTGACATAATTTAAATGGTACATCATTTTGAACATTTGAGAGAGTCTTTAAATTTGATGCTTGTCTTATTTAATCTCATATCAAGTCATTTATGATGGTATACTTTGATTTAAGTTGAAACCAGTCAGTGTGATGTTGCTTGTTGTTGGTGGCGTGGGTGGAAAGAGTCGAGAAGCTGGGAGGCTCCTTCCTGAGAAATGTGGGTATTAGGAGGGAAGTTTTTGCCATTAAGGGGATATTTCCCTTTTTTGTACATAAAAAGTACATAAAAATACAGATGGAAGTGTGAAAAGGCTGACTCTGTTCCTGAGAAATATCCATTTTTTTCCAGCAGTGGTTTTTGGTTGCTTATCACATTAAAAGGTGGAATTATTGTTGGATCTATAGTTGGATCTTTATTGGAATAACATGAATCAATGGAGGACAGGCTGACAATCAGGGAAGTACCAACAAGAAATTGGTAATCTCTGGGATGTTGTATCTCTTGAAAGTTTAAATAGAATGAAAGTATCAGCAATAATTTGAAGCTGTTATGATCTTTTTATTTGGGAAAATTTAGACACTCAGTGACATCATTGGGTGTAAATTGGTGCTTGTGGCTTTTATCATCTCCTTTAATATGAGCACAAGAAAGGAAAACAGCGAAAGATGTAGTCATAGACGTTTGCTCAGCAACAACTGAAATCCAGTGTTTCATTTGATTAGCTTAAGATTTTCTGATTTCCCCTGTATTCCAGGTCAAGCGTCTGGGGAGGAAGTACAAATCACAGTTTGAGGAGGCTAAGGCAGAGTTAGATCGTTTGCAAGTGAAACTGACGACTCAGGAGGCTGAGGCAGCCAAACCAAACCCAGAGACTGAAGCTAAGATTAAAGAACTGGAGGAGAAGGTCCAGAATTTGAGTCAGGTTTGTGAAAAATTAAATCACTTACAAAGGGATATAGGGCTTTTCTTGAGTGGATGAAGAGGGATTTCACTGACATCACATGATTGCCAGTCTCTTTGGTTTTGAAGGGCAAGTGTCCATTGTGTCACAGTAAGATCTATGGTGATGTTATGTGCATGTACTGTAAATATGCTTACTGTGTGTGTGTTTTGCCCTTCAGTGCCTGAGAATCCCCCTCACATGACATCACATGAAATTCCTCTTTGGGAGATGTTGTTTGTTTATTAGTTGGAAATTTGACTTTAGCAAATATAGAAGGGTTGTAACTCGAGACCTTGTGGGTAATATGAACAAAGCCGCATACTTGGTATGTAGAACAAAGCCGCATATTTGGTATGTAGCAAATGCATGGCAGAGGTACAACATGCATGAAAGGGAAAGAACGTTCTTTTTATGCTTTCGTGTTTGATTCAATCTTTGCATTTACGTTGTACAGTAGAAGATTCTTCCCACCCTGGATTTCTTGTGCACCGGAAGAGATATAGGTCGTACCACACATGTCTGAGGTGTAGCCAGATTTGTATAAACTCTGCTGTGTAAATTTGTTTCCATTTTGAAAACGTGAGTGATCGCAGATGGAATAGAGTGTTGATTTCAAAGTATGAGGGATTGTGACTGCAAATAAAATTAAAACTTCTTGTTGTCTTGTGATTTAGCAGTGTAGCAGTGTATGAATGGTTTAACACCTCTCACATTGCTGATTATTGTATCTACATTTTTTGTGTTTTTCTCTAAAGGAAACAACAACACTGAAACAAAATGAAGAAAATTTGAAGGTAAGAAGTTATGTTTGTGTTTTATCTTAAGCCATCTTTTTGTATCTTCATTATCTAGCAACTATTGTCATTGTTCATAGATTTTACCCATCTGAAAAAAAGAAGAAAAAAAACAGTCCATGCAAATCCAGTTGCTATGTTCATTTTGCTTGTATGAATAAGATATCCCCAATCAATCAATGAAATGTCTTTCGAATCAATGATATGGCTATTCTCATTTTATGACTTGACTTTTATCTCTGGACAGAGCCAAATTGCTGAAAGAGATGAGAAGAATGAGAAACAGAGAAGAGTTTTGCAGTCTGCAAAACAGAAAATTACCCAGCTGACAGGTAAGTAAGGAAATTCAGTAACCATTCCTCCTAGGGTGCATTAGACCCTTGGCCTCAACAGTGCCATGATTTGGTGCCCAGAAATTAATTTGTGAGACTGGTGTTATTAAATTATTAGTATTTTCTGTTCCTCTCCCTCCCCCCACCCCAACCTACCTTGAAGAAATTCAACACCTGTCCTTAGTTTGTTATTTGAATTGTTTGGGAATTAAGGGCAGTCCTGACAGGAAAAAAAAATGATTTCAAGTTGTCTTACTGACATTATCATAATAAGCATAAAGTCATGTCTTATTTTATATAAGCAGGTAGAAATGTCCCTCAGTCATTTAGTGTCATATTGCATTTAGTAGCATACCCTCAATAAATCCTCCACTGTCTTGCACATTAGTTTGAAAAAGTAAACTGGCCGTTAAAACCTTGTAGAAGTTTTCACCAGGTACAAGCTACCCTCACAAGAAAGCTGAGAATTTGTCCATTCATGGCAAATTCAATTACCATACCGTGAAGATTATTTGCTAGTGGAGCTCAAAGCTTCCGTACCTTTACCCAGAGCCTTTTTACACAGTCAAACCCTGATATTCAATCGCCAGCTTGTCATTTCCCCAAAATTGCTTCAATTGACACCATTTTAGCATCAGTGATACTTCATCTAGTCAACTTTCATATCAGATTGACAAAAGACCCTATCTAATTTGGTTTCATATCACAAAAGTTATCCCAATGTCTCTTATTGGTGTTGTTTTTATAAAAGTGAACAAATGACACTTTAATATTGAATTAGCAATGGTGGTGTGCTACCATATAGGGAGGAAACTGCTCAAAATAGGAAGAAAGAATTGCAGAATTTGTATTTTATCTTTATACTTGTTCTGATTCTTACCAGGTGACAAAGAGAAGCACCACTCTGAGCAAGAGAAGATGCAGAAGGAATTGTCAGAGCTACAAGCAACAAAGATGGAGATGGAGAGGAAATTAGATGGACAGAAACAGGAGTATCAGGCCCGCCTCTCAGCCCTGGAAAGAGAACTGAAAGAGGTCAAGGCAGACAGGGTAAGTAGACCTTGTAGTGAATGGGTGATGGAAAACTCCCCATGAGCAATCCCATCTTGGAAACATTCTTAGGAAATATATTAAAGTTACCGATACATTGTTCAGATGCCATGATAGCAATAAGCATCTTTGTCTAGAAATGAATTTTGTAGAAACCAAGTTGGAAGTGTTACAGTATTTATTCTTATCTGTAATTTTGGTAAAGAGGGATTTGCAATCACCCCAAGTATGCCTTTTAGTTGCTGGTAAGCAAAAGTCTCAGTTGGTGACTACTCTTTGATTGACATCAGAGTTACAAAATTCAAAAGATGCAGAGCAGCTCATATTACACAGCATTCAAAGAGAGTGTTGTGATGACACATTAGGGCCTTGTACCCTCATCAGGATATGGCCTTAAGCAATAAACTGTGTTTGTGTCTGCACAAGGAGAAGCAAAGACACTTACGGGTGGGCTTGAACTAACTTAGTTGGGAGAATTGGAAATGTCTGGGATGAGACAATTTCCCCTTTAAGAAAGAAGGTTTGTTTCATTACCTTTTCTCTTTGGGAGGTATGATGCCCTAGCCAGTGAAAATATGTGAATTACTGAAATTCTCAATCTTCCACTCAACAGGATAAAATCCGTTCCGAAAGAGCCCAGGAGCAGCTTGCCAGAGACAGTCAGCTTGACCAGTTGGAAGGACATTCTTCATCTTTGCTGACCACTCCTGACAGGGCAAGGTTAGTGAACTCATGGTACACCATGTCAAAGGTCAAACTTGTGAGAAGATAATGATAGCTGTATTCATTATCTCTTAGATATCTTGTCACTATTGTGTGAATGCAAGCACGATGATGTTAGATTAAAAGATGAATTTGGAATACCAAGTAATTTGACATATTTTGGGGTGTTGTTTCAACCTAGATATTAGGTAAAAAAAATTTTTGAAACTTCTTTATCTGGCTAAAGATGGTAGAGTTGGAATATTGGGATGATATGAGTGTGACGGGAATGGGGATGGGGGGTGGGGGTGTCAGGGTCAGAGAAAACATCCATTTCAGTCTTCGCAGTGCAAATTGTTTCTCATTATGGAAGCATATGGACAGGGTTTTTAAAAACCCGGAGTTAAAGCTCAGGTGATAGGAAAATACATGGTTATTTGATGAAAAAGCTTTAAAAACGGATAAAACATCGACACTTCCCACCATAATTCATCAAATATTGACCAAGTTATAGGGTCGTTCTAGTTTTCTTTTTTATGATTAATAAACATTAGCTAAATATACATGTATTTGTGATGTAGAAGGAGGGACTTGCAAGATATTTCCCAAGTTATCCTTTGTTCATCAAGTGTTGGAAGGACATTTGAAATGTTGATATGAATTTAGGGATATATTATGAAAAAAAAAACTTGCTGGTGATAAAACCTCTTCACTCAACAAACCATATACAAGCTGGTAATTAAACAACGGATAATTTATGTAGGGTTAATGAAAGAAATACTAACTCCTTGCAACACTCTGTATTATTAGTTTTGCATAGGTGAAGGATACTTTCAGAAAGCCAGCCAACTGAAGTATGATATCCGAAAATTGGTGAAGGATATTTATATAATTCCAGTGGATCTCTGAATAGGCAGGCTGATTCTTTAACTGCAGAGTAAAAACAGCTTTTTTGGTGGTGTGTCCCTGTATCTTTGAAAGCTTCCCTGATTCATGTCTATCAACCTTGTGACCCTATTTTCTGTGATCCTCTCTAAATTTATGCACAGAAGTTATGTACAGTAAGTGTTAGATATTTTTAACTTGCTTTGCAGCTCATCTAGAGAAGAGCCCCCACCCACAGCTAACATCAAACCCCTGTCGTCTCCAGCCTCTGCTGTAGGTACAGCCAAGGGTATCCAGGTATCAAGTGGTCCTAAAGCCACAGCCAGTATCAGACCTATTGCCGTGACCCCTTCAACCAGCAGTGGTGTGTCTTCGTCAACCTCTACCACTCGAATGGCTACGGTGATGCCACATACCATTGAACCTACCCAGGTCAACGTCCCTGATGATCATGAAGGTGAGACTGCCCTCTACATAAATCTCGAAAATAGAACTGCATATTTAATAGTCTCCATTGAGACTTATCAGTTAGTTTATGATTTAAAGCAACTCACACATAACATCATACCAGCTATATAATGGCCAGCCAGTTACAGTACTTAAATGGCAAATCTTGTCACCTTAGACAGTTCCGATTCTCACAACTGTGCAACTTGTAGTTCCTCCCATAACTGTATAATGCTCCTCTTTGTGCAGACACAAACTCAGTGTTCGATTTTTACGGTAGTCCTGTCGCCCGGGACAACCAGAAATTCTGCAGGACTACCAGATATTGCAAA
>WURT03663302.1:0-17969 GCA_009936505.3 Holothuria glaberrima | reverse complement strand
TGCAGAATAACAGGTCAGTGTTTAACCAATCAGAATGCAGGATTCTCAATAACGGATGGCTAGAGGTGGTAGAATACTTGATAAAAGACCACGCCATATATGCCCCTTAAGACTTACATAGTGATATCAAGCTGGACATAATCCTTATAACAGACAGTGTCATATGTGCAAATCAAGTTTTACAATAAAGACATCAATAGTCTTTTGTTTAATTTGGTTTTTTTGTTCCAGATTATGACTTTCTAATTGGGATGCAGAAAAATTGATATGCATCTCGCAGTTATCAAATATTCACACTTTTTCTGTAATTTATACAGGTTCAATAAAATGATGTACATATGAAAATTATCTTTGGATGTGGGCAGGGTTAGGATTTAGAGCCCTAATTTTCCTCTTTTCATGATTTAGGAAGTAAAATTTAAGTTATGTATCAAACTTTTGACAGAATATACATTGAAATATGCCTAACAGTGTAATTAAAAGAGAATGCATTGTATGGATGTTAAGTCAGAAATTTCAAAGTATTTTTGGTGTTCACTATTATTAAGGTTACAGCTTTTTGTACTTAATATTTTCTAATATATATACAAGTCTAATAATGTGAAATATGCAAACGAGCTGTGAATGTTGGCAAGGTTAGGATTTTAGTTAAGTTTGTGTCGTTTTGGGGACTTCGCTCCTTTAAGGGAGCAAAATTTCTTTGGGTGTAAACATTTGGTTTTGCCCGTTGGCTTTTTGCCAGAGAGGTGAGGTAACTTTGGAAAAAGAATGTTCTGATTTTTGTTTTTCATGATTTTAGGAAGTAAACTATAACAAATTTCTCAAATATTTGACAAAATGTAGATTGGAATATGCATAACAATCAATAAAAGAAGAAAAGGCATTGTATGCCTGTAAAAGTATACAAGAATTTCAAATCATTTTTGGTGGTCACTATTAAGTAAAGGTGACAGCTTTTTGTACTTAGTCAATTTAAGCACAATATGAGAGGAAACCTTGTTGAAGGTGTTCAGATAGCTTTTGCAACAGTGCTGTCAGTTGCTGCTTAGCCTTTTGGATAAGATTATGTGTAGTGTCTGCATGTTCTTTTCAGCCAGTCTAAAATGGGACCATGCAAGACAGACTGATAATGTAGAGGTCTGAAGGTCAAGAGATGGGTCAGTTAAGTCTGTTGTCCCTTCAGGGATGTAACTCCTTTTGCTCTTTGCCAGGGAGTATTGGAAGTATTTGTGCTCTTCACCAGGTGATATCGAGTTACAAAATTTTAGAGAGTTACATCTTTGGTCAGGGGTGTGCAACCTGTGGCCCGCAGCCTCCTCCTGTGTGGCCCGTGAAACAATTTTAATTTGCCCCATTTTCAGCCCCCGTACGTCTTGTCATTTGACCACAACTGAAACTTGATGTAAGTACACTTGAAAAATGCATTCTGAATCTGAACAAAGAGGTGATATTAGATCCCCTCACTGATCTGAATTAACATTTTTGACAACAAAATAGAGATGAAACCACACAGGGGCAAGTTTTGCCAATAATTAGAAGGTCCTTACTACCATATGATTTGAGCACATGTGGGCCTGCCTAGATGGGCACATTGGTCACTCTAACGGGGAAGGGGTGGGGGATGGGCAGAGGGTGAGACGCTGCCATCATATGCACCTTGCTGTCCCACTGCGGCCCCCAGATGGTCACAGCATCATGATTTGGCCCGGTGTTTGAAAAGGTTGCACACCCCTGCCTTTGATGAAGCAAGATGACCCTTGATATCCAACAAAGATGATAGCAGTCTTCCTCTCTGTGTAATGCATCTACTGTACAATAAGTATGACGAGTAAAAATGCTTTCTATCTGAATGTATTGTGTTATCAAACTTTTCAGAATTTGACCTCCCATACCCCAGACAACCATTGACCTCCAACAACCAAAACGTATGTTGTATAATTTTTGTTGAAAAAGCTGTCTTCATGGTGATTTTTGTATTCTGTATGGTTTGTGCATTGTGGGACTCTGCAGGACATACGGTTTGTTCAGTGTGGGACACTGCAGGGTGGTGTTGCGCAGTGTCTGGCTATGCCAGGCAGTGAGGGGTGTTGATCATTCCTATTCTGAAATATCGTATAAACAAGGTTTTCGGTCTTTGACCTCATGTGACCTCTGACCTCCACCGAAAGCTATAGGAACCTTTCTCTTAACATGTCAAATCCATATCCCAAGTCTGATAAGTAACATAGCACAAATATTGAATAACAAAAACTGAAATAAGTAACTGGAATTGGATTCGAACCCAGGCTGTTGGAATGAAATCGAGCACTTTCTACTATACCATCAACACACATTCATTATAAATTATGCTTATCTTATGGGCAAAGTAACCTTCACACATGTTCATCATTTGGTCATTGAAACTTAGAAATTACTAATTATTGCACCAGAGTTATGGCACCAGAGTTATGCTTGTGAAAAGATACATGTTCTCTGTAAAAAGCTCAAACCAACTATATGTGGCTGTTTGAGCTTTTGCCATCAACCACAATCATTCTCTCCGTCTATGTGTGTCAACAATTGTTCAACGAGCTCTCAAACATTCATTTTTTTGATGGATTTTGATTAAACTGACACAATGATCAATGGCAGGGCCATAACCTGAAAGTGGGGGGAGGGAGGGTAGAGTTGTCCCCCTCCTGGGATTTCCAAACCCTAAATGAATAATGGCCTACTTAAAATACTGAAAAGGCTTGAAAATGTATGGTACTAATAATGCTTTTAAAACTCTCAGGACCTGGGAAATCGCATATATGGCGGTCTTTTTTCCAAAATTTTCCCAGGGAGTTACCCGGGGCCTCCTCCTCAGGTGGGCTCTTATGAGGGGTAATTCGCGCCGACGAACGAACCTCCTTCCTCATGTATAATGCTTACACACAAGTGAAGCGTAAACTCTAAAGATCTTTAGGAATATTCTGACGCTTGTCTCACATACTTGTAGATAGCCTATAATTACGGTGAATTACGTTCTAAATCAATGCACATGTGAAGTACCTTTTAGTACTGTTTTTCTTCTATAAAGCGATTTTACTGAAAAAGATTTTCAAGTTTAACATTTGATCTTGAAGTCTTCGTTTCTAAAGCATGAAATCTCCAAAATGTTCAGACACTACTTTAAAGGTCTAAGAAGAACCGTTTCCGTGAAACTGGGAAGCGTTTTGGACAAACAATTTACACGCTACGCTATGCACAAATCGATGGTGGCCCTCCAAGTAGAGCACCCAGAGGGGCTGTGGCATTGTACCGTGCCATGCAACATCCAAAAAATAATAAGAAATTCAAAAATATATCAAATCAAAGCTTTGTTCAATGTAAGCAACAGTTTGTATCCAAGCAACCTTATAAGACAAAAATGTCTCTAAGGGAAGGGCCTTATACAGCGCCCTCTCCCTTATGCTTAGAAAGATGAGGGAAAAGGCACAAAATGAGAATTTCTTAACAATTAACCATTTCAGTTCTTTCCAAACATAGCATCATTTTACATCTAAGCCATCTTACCGGTATTTACACGAGACTTCTCAGAGAGTAGGTGTGTCACCCAGCACCTTAGACACCTCCCTCCCCCCTAAAAAAAAGACAGAAGACACTAAATATGATATGTTGGAAGTTTGCAAAAGACAGCACCAAGTTGCACCCAAGCGACCTCACACAAACGTCACGCCTTCCCCTTTGACCCCTTCTCTTATCCCCATCCCACATGGTGTCAGTGGGTTACTAAGAAATGATCTCCTTGGGTGCAAACTACAGTATTCAAGGCACGTCACTGGACGCTATCATGAACTAGAAATTTCTCCCAGGCTACGGCCCTGAATGGGTGTGGCGTGACTTTTGACCAACAAAAAGTGGTGATCATTTAGGGTTAATACGGGCTGTTATTTGAAAATCTCCGTCCAGTATTTTTCACCGAGCACGTTGCGTTTTTGAAAGTTGCTCCCTGGTTGGACCTAATGATCCTCAAGGCAGTGCATCTTTCAGGGTGTAGACAGACTTTGATTGCAAGGTCATTTAAGGACAAAAGGAGGGACATCTTTGATTTGGAATTTGTGTGTTAGTGAATGTCGGATGGAATCCATACTTGGTGAGTATAATCAGGGAGGTGTTAGGAGCATAGACGTACGAGGCGGGGGCAGGGGGGGCAGTGGGCAGACTGCCCCCCAGATTTTCTGAGGTCGAAAATTCGGGCAAAAAATGACCAAAATTCGGGCACAGAATAGGTGAAATTTCGGCAGTGATGAAGAAAAAGTGAAAAGATTGCCCAAATTTCTACTGAATTCCCGAATTTTTGATCGAATCCAGAAAAAAGTGCAAAATTTTTCGCGCGCGTGTAGTTATTTGCCAGTATCATCTCTATCAGACTTTCGAAAGGGCTCTGACATACACAGTCCTTCTCACTTCCATATCCAAATTTCATAAGATATGAGTAAACTTGCTAATGGTATATGTAGTCTAACAATTTACTGTTCACCTACTTCGCGCAGTGTGGTTCTGATTTACCCCAAGAACTGAGTAAAAAATTCACATAAACAAGCAAGATGAAAAGATTTCCTAAAAAAGTAGAAATTCTTGGAAATATATCCAACGCAAATTTAGTATTTAGTAATAAATGTAGCACCATTTTGCATCTAGCCCACCTTTACGTGAGCAAAAATTTTCCAAAGGGGAGGGGTACACCCCCTCCCCCTCCCCTTAGGCCCATCCCCCAGGACGGCGATTCGCATATGGTAAAAATCCCCCTCCCCCGTCTTTGGAGATAGATCCACGTCCTTGACTTTGGGCAACTTTTTTGAGATTCGGGCAAACATTTTTTGCCCCCCAAATTTGAAGAGTCCCGTACGCTTATGGTTAGGAGGTATAATCACCATTTGGTGTCAAAGAATGTGAAGGTCATTTTGACGTCATCGGGGATCACTTCGGGTTAAAGTTATTGACTTCTAATAACCTAGTAACCGATATAAGGATTGCCCCCGAACTTGGTAGATTTAATAAGCACTTGGCTAAAACAATCATAGAGGCCATTTTGTGATCATCAGGGATCATTGGAGGTTAAATTTGCAATTATCGTTTGATTTACATGCAACTTGGAAGATGGAGTTAAATAAGTGCCAAAAATTTTGGAGGTCAAGCCTGCGCAGATTGCAGATATACATAAAACTTATTCATTCAATTTTTTGGACCAAAACTTGTTAAAGTACTGTAGGGGTCACTGGGGTCTTTCAAAGTCTTTTTTCAACCTTAGTATACCCTTGTCAGGACAACTTTATGCCATACCAGTGTTACATTATTTCTTTAGTTCCTACCTAGCAAACCTCAGCAAGAGAGAAACTTTGACTCCATTTATACATGTCATATTTTTACTTGACTTTATTGATTGAAGTACATTAGATAATTTTGATGTGCAAGATTACATCATTGATAAATACTACATTCACAGTGCGTCCGACTTCCAAGCAAGACTAACCTTACAAAGTTATGTCACACCTGATCTAACTTATCTACCTAATTACCCAATTACCTCATAGGAGGGTGACGGTGTCACAGAGAGTTGGGAACACTAACTTTACTGGGTTTAGTGAGGTGTGACGATGTTAAGGTCCACTGAACCCTATACCTACAGTGTTTCCAACTCCCTGTGACACCGTTATAGTGGTTAGAATTGTGTCACATGCTACAAGCAAACAATTGTTCTGTCTCACTTCCTATTCCCAGAGACCATCGCAAAATTACACTTGGACAAATATGTGTAGGATTAATTTTGGGTAAAGAGTCAGGCATCTGCATGGCTAGGGCAAATGATAATGAATTAAAGGTTGTATGACATGAAAATAACATAGTTGGATACTTGATGTGAAAATTATTAAAAATCCAGAAAATAGCCGCAATTCCCATTAAAATCCTTCAAATATTGAGCATTTTACAGGGTAATTTCTATTTCACACTTGTATCGTGAATAAACATGAGCTAAATATGCAAATATGTGACATCGAAAGATGGTCATACCATATATGGCTCATGTTAGCCTTTGTTTTTTCATCCTTCATTTCAAGGACACTGGTAGCATTGTTATCCCCTAAGTGGTTTATTATGAAAGTTAAAATTCTTTCCTTCAGAAAAGCCACAAAGAAAACAAGTTGGTCTAAATTTGTGGAGGAAGTGGACTTTTTTACAATTGTTCTAACAGACACAACCTTCCCCGACCGCCTAAATTTTTCCCACTTCGAAATGGCCCTTTCGAATTTCCAGGAATTTTCTAAATTGTTTCAAAATAATGGTAAGAATTAGAAGGGTTAGGGATATTTGGCATGCTCTTTCATAATCCGGCGTCAGAATTAACCAAAAATGTAGAGAAACTGGCATTTCGGGAGTAAGGGGCGCGGCCAATTTCCAAAAAGTTGATTGGTCCATTGCCGTGATTTGGCCATATCGAAATGGGTTAGTTAGTTAGATGAGGTTTTACGGTCAATTGGTTTAAGTCGGGCCGGCCACTGCCTTTTTTCCAGGTGTGGCTCACTGTTTGTTTTCCCTACTCCATTGCTTATGCTGAGCACCAAGCACAATGGCAGTAGGTTCCATTTTTTGATTCCTTGTCATAGAGGAATCTATGCGATGGTGATGTCGTGTGTGTATGTGTGTATGTGTGTATGCGTATGTATGTGTGTATGTATGTAAGTGACGCTTGGCTTGTAAACACTCTATCTCAAGAACGGTGAACTCAATGGATCTCATATTTTACATGTAGATACCCCTTATTTGGTGAAGGTCAAAGGTCATTTGGGGTCACCAGAGGTCAAATGGTAAACACCTTGGAAATTGCTTGTAAACACTCTGTCTCAAGTTGTGTAACTTCAAGGAATCTCATACTTCGCATGTGCATGGCCCATATTCAGAAGATGATCTCTATTGTTTTTGGTGGAGGTCAAAAGTCATTTGGGGTCACCAGAGCTCAAAAGGTCAAAATCTTGTAAACACTATATCTCAAGTAGCGTAAGTGTGAGGGATCTCATATTTTGCATGTGGATTGCCCATATTGAGTAGATGATCCCTATTGTTAATGGTGGAGGTCACAGGTCATTTGGAGTCACCAGAGGTCAAAAGGTCAAAATTTTGTAAACACTATATCTCAAGAAGGATAACTATGAGGGATCTCATACTTACCGTGTGGATTGCCCATATTAAGTAGATATTCCCTATAATTTTTTGTGGAGGTCAAATGTCATTTTGGTTACCAGAGGTCAAAAGGTCAAAATCTTGTAAACTATATCTCAAAAAGGATAACCTTGAGGAATCTCATCTTAGCATGTGGATTACCAATATTGAGTAAATGATCCCTATTAATTTTGTGGAGGTCAAAGGTCATTTGGGGTCACCAGAGGTCAAAAGGTCAAAATCTTGTTAACACTATATCTCAAGAAGGATAACTTTAAGAGATCTCATACTTAGCATGTGGATTGCCCATATTGAGTAAATGATCCCTATTGTTTTTAGTGGAAATCAAAGGCCACTTGGGTCACCAGAGGTCAAAAGGTCAAAATCTTGTAAACACTATATGCCTAGAAGCATAACTGTGAGGAATCTCATACTTGGCATATGGATTGCCAATATTGAGTAGATGATCCCTATTGTTTTTTGTGGAGGTCAAAGGTCATTTGGGGTCACCAGAGGTCAAAATCTTGCAAACACAATATCTCTTCGAAGGGTAACTGTGAGGGATCTCATATTTACTCTGTGGATTGCTCAGATCGAGTAGATGATCCCTATCATTTTGTGTGGAGGTCAGAGGTCATTTAGGGCCACCAAAGATCAAAAGGTCAAAATCTTGTAAACACTTTATCTCAAGAAGGACAACTGTGAGGGATCCCATACTTAGCATGTACGTGGATTGCCCATATTGTTTTTTGTGGAGGTCGAAGGTCATATATATATATATATATATATATATATACCATATGAACAAAAATTAACACTGACATGCGTCCCTGACCCCCTTTTTTCAAAAGAAGAACTTTATTTCCGTCGTACACCGTATTTAAACTTAATGCCATTCCATGTGAAAGTTTCCTTCCGTCCTCCTCTAAATGTAACCATGCAATGAGGGGAACAATTATTTACAATGACAAAACATTATGTACACGGAGAATTAAAAAAGTAGCTACATTCATTCCACATGTACAATCACTTTTCACAATTCATTTCACATTCAATTAAAAGAATAATCCAGACCCAAACGTGTTTGATTTGTTGAAGAGGAACATATTCAAAGCATTCTGTGAAATTTTCATTCATTTCCTATGTTTGATTCTTGAGATAATAGCAATTGAAGTTGACACATTTTCTACCAAAAGTGAACTTGAAGCAAGCAGGTCTGTTGTCATGGCTTCACATTGAAGGGCAATGTTTTGGTTTTCTTTAAAACTTACTACCAATTTTATACAACAAAACACCAAAATATATTCATGCCATAAATGCATCCTGAGCAGCGGAATTTTTAAAATTTAAGATGCCCTATGGGGCAAAAAGCAACCCTAATCAATCCAAGGTCAAATAATGGGATGAAAAATAAAGAATACAAATCACCGGTCCTCATTGTGAAGCCATGACATCACACCTGTTTGCTGTAGAAGTTGACTTCTGGTAAAAAATGTGGTAACTTACTTTACTATTATCTTGAGAACCGAACATGATGGGAACTGAATGAAAATTTCACCAAAATCCTTAGAATCAGTTTCTCTGTATTATATCAAAAATAAATTTTGGTTTGGACTATTCTTTTTAACAACCAATCAACACGATAGAAGATTCACTCACTAAAAACAAAACTTCAGCTTTTCGACTCTTATGGTAACGAAGAGATGTTCGCCCACCCAAACCCTTTCAAATTAAGGTTGAGTAAAGGTGCGCTCACACCTAAACCGAAATCTGCTGCGTTTTGCAGGCGGGACGCGAAATTTATTATCTCAGAACAACTGGGGCGATGTTCTAAATTGTTATTGATATAAAATTGCCCCTATTTGTCCAAGGAAAAAATTACCCGTCCCGCCCCCAAAACGCAGCAGATTTCGATCTTGGTGTGAACGGACCTTAAAACAATCAAAATCCGCAGCGACACTGGTTTTGATCTCAGTGATAATAATAGCTAAGGTTTACTGCAGCGGATTGATTCTTTCATTCAAACACCTGCAGGCACCTACATTCCACTGAATGAATTCAGTATTTATGTGCGTAGGCGTAAAAAGTTGTATCGGAGTGGAGGAAAGGGAAATGAAAACGTGTGGACAGTGACTTCTGGAAGGGTTTGTGATACTATCTAAGCAGAGCGCCACCAGCAGTTGGCGCGATTGTACCAAGAAAATCGACAGAGATTGTTCCCGTGGGAAAAATATGAATCACTTATTAAATCCCCCTCTGCAGAATTTAATGTGAGGCAAATAGATCGGACAGATCGGAGAAACCAATGGTTCCATTCAGTGCGTTTCGGCGTTTGGGAGACTGAACCAGTGTGAGGCCACAATATTTCAAACATCCATGAAGGAAACGTTGGCAGTAGGCCATGCCACTGCAGAGCATAGTTTTCATAATATCCGTATATTCCCGAAGAGCCGAATTGCGCACTGATTTGGTGTTTTTCTGAATGTGAATTGTGGAATTGAAAAGCGCGTTTAAAACGAAATATTATTAGGCATACAAAATAGGAAAAGAGACAGTATTCATTAAGATCAAAAAGAGATCAACTTTCTGGGGGGTTGGGCCTATCGGAGATCGCATACGATGTATCGAATTCACCTCGTCTGTCCCATGAAATAGCCAATCATACATCCGCGAGTCGCTTACCGTCCCTCACTGACAGACACAAGAGAAAAATAAGTATAGGCTGTGCGATATGGGACGAAATTCCCAACCTATACAGAAAATGGTGAATCAATATTAAGCTTCCTATATGTAACTTGGTAAGGCGAAAAAAGCTTGTACTATTTAGCTATATGGGACAGAACTATGTAGGAACCTAATATAAAGTGCGCCGGAAATTTTGGGCCCTTATTGAAAACATTTCCCTCTTGAGAGCAATGACAAGTAAACTGTCTGGGTAATTGATCGCCATCGGGGACTTCATACATTATCGAATCGACTTAAGCTTCCTGAAGAAATTCAAAAAAAAAAAAAAATTCCCCACGTGTTCGAGGCTTCCTCGTGGCCATGTGTCTCAGCTGGTGCCATCCGTACACGACAGAATACACAGAAATTAATGTTTATTAAAACAGATGTACTGGTTAACAGAAAGATCACGCCTTTATCATTTACATTCAACAAAAACAACCATTACAATTAAAATTTTGTATCGTAAATTCTTACGTTGAAAAATTACTTTTAGCTTTACAATCCAAAGTTAAGGCAATTTTATGAAAAATGAAGTTCTTTAATGCCAAAAGATCCAACTCTTCCGGATGAATGTAGTATTCTACTGTTAGCTACCAGTATACACCCCTACGACATGGCAGGTTTTTCAACACACGTATCAACTTTACGTATCTACCGGCAGCTCCTCGGAGAATCAACTTTAGGCACGGACAACGAAATAATCTTTGGTGAGTTTATTTCCTAACAAGTGAAAAAGAAAAACATATCTGATAACTTTTTTCTCTGGCACTTTGTGTTCGATACTTCTTTTGGTTTGAAACTTTTAGTCGTGTGTGTATTCTTGCTAAATTGAGTTCACGTGGGTCACGGTAGTGTTGGATATTATTCTTAAAAGAGTGCTTGTTTGTAAATTCTTTGCTAATTAAAAGGTCTTTGCTGCGGTGTTTACGTATTACAAATGCTAAATTGAAAGAGTTATTATGCATTTGGAATTTGTTGAAAAGGTTTAAGCTTACTTGGTACGAAGAACTTTCTTATCAAAACCATTGCAGAATGCTACGGAATAGTTTGTCTAGGAGAATTCTCTGCGTTTCGGTTAAGAGGGTCACTGTACGAGTGATTCCCGCGTTAAGTCAATGGACGTAAACAGTCCGGAGTCTAAGGCAAACTGATCGTGACACCACTGTAAGAATAATTTTTGTGAAAAAGGAGGTAAAGAAAAAAAATCTACCAAATTTTAGGGGTGTCTTGTAAACCTTGAATTGAAACTGACAAGTGATAGGCTTTTTCTTGAATTATAGATGGCTACGTGTCCAAGGGTCGTTAATCCTACACTCACACCGTGTACAACGGAAAAGGAGCCGTAAAGACCATTGGAATCCAGAAATAAAAGGGGGGGGGGATCGAACAATCATATTATCAAAGAAAATTGAATGCCAATTTTGAACCTAGACTAGAGAATTGAACGTTAATTTTGAATCTAAACGAGGCAGAGCAAACTAACATTAATTTAGAAGTACCGAGAACTCGATAGTCGAAGAACTAGTTTACCTAAGAATTTTGAGGTGCAGGGAAGAAGCCTGTGTCCCGAACCGTTCAGTTTATAGACGTCGGTATTGAACATACATTTGCACTAGTATTAAATGAACGGAAAAGAGAAGAAAATAAACCAAAAGAAAGACAGAAAAGGGAAGAAAAGAATAAAGAAAAGACAGGGTCGTAGCCAGTTTAAGTTGGTGTGGGGGGGGGGCAAAGTCGACTTATCGTCCCCATTCTTGACCGCCGTCACGGGGGAGGGGGTGTCCCGCCGAAAATTTTGATTTCTTATTTGAAAAATTGTCCTCTTTCTTTCACTTATTTCCTCTCTCTTTTCTTCATGTTTCCTTCATTTCGCCGACTGGTGCAGAATTTGCCGACTCAATGTCAGAATACCACATTACTATGAAAGATGAACTCCTTTGGTAAACAATTATACTGAAAAGCACCATGTAGCTTTTTTGCCAACAGAATATGTTTTAAGTTTAAAAAAGTGTTGCTAGCGGGATTGGAAAATGTTGTGATATAAATTTTCAACAAATGCATTTCAATCTCCTGTCTTACGTCTGCACCAAACCCATCTCTTGCCCTTCTTTACCCTCCCTCCCCCATTATTTTCTATGTACACTTGGTCTCTCTCTCTCCCTCTTCTCTTTCCGTTTTTTCTCTTTTTCTCTTTCTCCTTCCCTCTTTCTCCTTCCCTCTACAACTTTCCTTAGTTTGCACTTCCCTCTTTCCTTTATTTTATCGACTAGTGCAAGATTTTGCCAACTGCGTGGGTGAATTGGGGTAGTTACAGCCCCACACAATCCTAGCGACGCCCCTGACCACGCAGGCAGGTACAGATTACATGGTCAGGTACATATTTAACTCAGTGTGGACTTAATTAGACAGTGTCGATTTATTTCTTTCATATAGTAGTCCACTTTGATCTGTGACCTCAATTGATCTTTGACACCAAGCTTCGTACCCCAAGTGTGCTCCTTCCATATAGTGTTTTCGTAAAGTCCTGATACTGATTAAAAAAAAAAATTAGGTTTTCCCCTTTTTGACTCAGACCCCACAGCTCTTAACTTTGACACCATAAATAATACGAGCACAGGATTATATTTCCAGGCACATACCCACGATTGTAATGGAGGGAGAGTGTGATAGAGTTGCTTGACTTTAAAATCACACACACACACTCACACATACAAAGCACACATTCACACTCTTCACATTTCTGATGTCTAGTGAAGTATAGACAATGTACTGTCATACCAGTTACACATTAGTATATTAGGGAGATGATATAGTGGCGCATGAATGGAGCGAAGCTGCTTGACACTCGTTTGTCAGACATAAATAACACAGCTTCTAATAGTGTAAAGTGTGATAATATACAACTAATAGTAATATGCACGTGGATCGGATCGTTTATCAATGCGAAAAATATTACACGTACCTCTCGCACATAAAAAAAACTTAAGTTAATCAGAAGGGTATGAAATGTCACTTTATTATGATGTTAAATAATCTGCAGGTTCTGTTTTTAGTCCATCCACTCATGTTTGAGACAATGTCGGAATTGTGATTGATTCGTCACAGTAAAAAGTGTTGTAAGCCTATATTGCTAAAATACAAAGTTACTACTGCAATTCTATCAAAAAGTGTTTTTCCTCCGTCGGTGGTGCAATTTTAACCACTGGGCCAAATTACATATTCCCTCCCCCCACAAAAAATTGAATAAAACCCTTCAACGTTTTTAGACATATGATTTCTTGAAAATTGAGGAAATAACCTAGGATTTAAACTTTACAAAAGCAAGTATTTTGACCATGTTTGACAACTGATGAAAAGTCTTTCTCTGATATGAAATGAGTTCTAAAATAAATATATTCTATTATCATGCAAAATGTTTTGAACGCACCTGTTTTCTCCTGGTATAGAATGGCAAAAATCGAACAGGGAGTTTTGCAACACACACTGAACCCCGCCTAGCGTTGATCCTATTGTGTCAATAGTGACGTAGCGTGAAAATATTGATGGAATCTCGACAAACTGTTACTGAAGGACAGTGAATTCTCATTACTCTACACTACTGCAAACGATTATGCAATTTTCCCATTAAAACTATATACGTGTTCTGCATTAGTATTTTCTATCTTTTGTGCGTGAAAAGGACTAAGGTGTTACATTAACAGTAACTGGCTACGAAAGAGAATATACCTGGTGATGCTCGTATCTGGATATATGCTTAATTTTGTGATGAAAGGCTGAAACTTTGTACCAGGAAATATTTTTTTTTTTACTTCGTTTCAGTCGGGAACTGGTGTTTTATTTACTTCCACTGGAGAGCAGTGTTTTCACTGCACTACTTTGCATACTATTATTTGTACAAAGACCATCCTTCGGTATGGCATTATCATGGATGTTAACATTAGTTCTTTCTGCAATAGTTCTTTCTCCAGTTGTGGTTTTGAGGACAGGTGCACAAAACCCAGGTATGTAATACTCATCCAGAAATTGGCCTGAGAGAAATCAGAAATGTATTGAAATCATATACTATCATATAGTAATATTTCTGTGAAACTTTGTCATCAGGCAAAGATAGTCTGCTTACTAACAGTTGCGCCGATGTCAAATTCTTATTTCAATAAGATAAAACACTTGTCTGATTAATAGTAACTTAAGTTAAAAGTGTAGAATGATGAGCCCATGTGACCAGTGACGGAAAAAGCGTTGGCGGCCATAAAATGCATGGAGGAACAGATGGGAACACATAGCGTATGGGCTCATTATGGTTTTGAAAGTTTTTGCTCGAATCTCTTAGCCTTTGTAGAAAAAATTTGCCCAAATTTCTGCAGAGATCCGAATTTTGGGGTTTTCCAAATATTTGGGGGAGGGGAAGGTGAGTGCCCGCTGTCTTCTGTCATACGCTTATGTGGGTACTCCATTAATCTGAAAAGGGCATAACATAGGCTTACGAGCTGCAGGGTGCTGTAGCCTCACGGAATTCGAGAACAACCTATTTCTTGGGCAGAATTCTGGCAGAACCGGAGTAATTTCCCCAGGTAGTACTGGTTCTTTCTTGCAAAAATGGATCAGCTTACCGGAAAATGTATTCCCGTATTTCTATGAAGCGACACGTTGCACCTAACATATCTTAAGGTCACAATTTTAGCGTCGAAAATTGTCCAAAATTTGCATGAGTCACATTGATCTTCATCTCCCCCCCCCCCAAAAATGGATCTTCATGTAGGTGTTATAAGGGTGCAGAGCAGATTCCATATTGAAAAAGCTGTTAGATGTACCAAATACATTACCCACACATTAAACCAGGGCGATAAAAGCGTATTGCAATACTCAGTGAAGTACTGGCACCTGCAGAGTCTAATTAAGTTCATGATTCCTTATTTGATTGGGGGCACCACGTCTGTTACATTCTTGCTAATAAGCTGCTTAGGATGACTGAGGAAAGCACGTCATGGGGTACAAACAATACCAATCTTTGTGTGCATATACCTTCTCGATCGTTTAAAATACAAATGGAGATGCCGGCGAAAAATTGCTGCAAACCGAAAATTTGGTGTAAACCTACGATATTACAAGCATAGATACCAAACTCGTATACATACACTATTACGGAAATTGACTCCTCATGAAGACGCAAATATCGCGGCGGAAGCGAGGGTTTGATATACGTGCTTTTCTATTCGGTGATGTGCGTATAATAATTGGCACCCATTACAGAAAATGCCATTGTTAGAATAGCGTGGCTTGCGTGAGCGTTGTATGCGCGCAGATTCCGAACTTAATTTCTGTGTTTTTTTTTATACGGAATACTTGACGCACACTTCTGCGTGCTCTGAAAACAAACGCGCTAGTTGCTTCCCCGTTGTGAGCGCGTGAGAAATTGAACTCGCATATTATAAGTGCGTCACTTGAAGATACCATAGAAACTGACCAATGAATATACATGAACTTGCAAACCCAGTCATTGTGCGTTCATTTTCAAGTGTGCACATGTTAAATGCCGCGATGAAGAAATACCTTATTTTTATTTAAGTGGGATTTATTGAGGAGTGGAACTTCTTAAATTAACAATATTCCGAAACAGCAAGAATCAATACATTTGTAAGACGTTCATTTGCCTGTTTGTTTTCAAAACGACTGAAAAGTGATCAGCACTTCCGCTCCGATATTTTGGCCTCCATGAGGAGTCACCGCGACATTTTAAGTTTGGTATCTATGCTTGTAATATCTTTGGTGTAAACAAAGACATAGCCCAACCTTAAACTTGAAGCAAACAAAAGTTAATGGAAACGAAAACTTTATGTAAACGACAAAATTGATGCAAACGAATTAATGTAACCTTAAACATCGATGTAGACGAAAGATGAAAACAAAAAATTGACATTAAAGAAAGTACATGCTAACTAAATATTTATGCAAACTAAAACTTTAAGAAAGTGAAATTGATGCAAACTTTTCGTGGGGCAAAACTGACTCAAAACTGATGCCGACGATTTGTTTGCCATGGTTTAGATTATCTGTCAGTTTGGATGGCTTTCAGATGGCGACTAGCCCTTAAAAAGAGGATTCATGGATGCATATTTCTCGCATATGCGAGTTCCAAACGATCCACTTTATATACTTGTCAAATCAAATTAAAATATTTACCATCTAAATCAAATTGTGTGTGTTGCTTTGTAAACTACTACCATGATTACCTGTAATAGTCTGATAGTTGGCACCCGGGCAGAACCTTGTCATCTCATGCAGGAGTGCCGCTCTGATAGAAGCGCGTAAGAGAGAAGGGGAAATTTACGTCAGGTGGCTACGGGGCGCAATCATATGCCTACGAGTTTTGGCGTCGAGGCTGCAGGTTCCGGATTTGGGAAAACAAATTTTTCAGGCAGATATTTGGAAAAAATAAGGGTCTCGGGTAGCAGAAATTTTCTCGGGCGATAACGGCTTATCCCATCCTACCAAAAACACCTAGTACGCTGCTGAGATTTAAACTGATTATGTGCTTAAATTTTTTATTACTAAGAGAAAATGGGAAAAATTGTGGGAAGGTGGAGTAGTCTAAAGGAAAAGAGGCAAACCCCTTTTCTTTGAAATCTTGTTTTTTGTTGACATTCCAATTACATAGTGAGTTTTCCTACTTTTTCCTGAGTGAAGGGGAATGCGTTGTCTCCCAAAGGGTTCACCC
Organism: Holothuria glaberrima; assembly: GCA_009936505.3. NCBI lineage: Eukaryota > Metazoa > Echinodermata > Holothuroidea > Aspidochirotida > Holothuriidae > Holothuria > Holothuria glaberrima. The sequence goes on along the minus strand of WURT03663302.1, from coordinate 1,345 downwards.
TACCTTGATTAAAAACTCTTAATAATGTAAGATGACTTAGATGCAAAATTTTGCTCTCTTTGCAAAGTTTTGAAACATTAAATATTTAGAACTTCTCATTATTTAGTGATTCAGTTCTACTGTAGTAACGGTATGACCTCAAAAGCTTAGATCCAATGCGGACTGCCCCACTTAGTACGCTACTGGAAGAAACACCGCTGTTGCCGCGAAGAAAAGGCCATTTGTTTTGTTCGAAATGCCCCCTAGATTTTTAGCCCTTATAATTTGTGTCAAAGCATTCTGTATTTCAATATATCATTATTTGGAACTGCAATCGTCAAAGTATAAAGTTAATCTGAAAACGTTTGAAAGTAAATTCAACTTGCAAATTAAAATAGGACTCAAAATTATTAAGTCACTTTAACAGGCCATTTAAAGTAACTATAGACAATTTTAAAAAACGCCTGCTGTGGCTCCGCGTTAAAAACAATTCGAAAGATTTAACCTACTTGCGTGCCTAAGATGTGTTGTGCATGTAATCGTGTAATTAAAGGTACAACATTCGTTACCCACCAAAAGGCGAGTTTATTTCTTGGAGGAAGAGGGTTCATTTACCAAGGCGTATAACCCACATAAACACGTTACTGGGGCAGGATCTCCCTACTAAAACATGGAAACAGAACCCCTAAAAGCAGGGTCCAACTCACCATAAAGACGAAGAAATGTTCAGCAATTCAATGACTTTTTTCGAATAGGTCAACTTTCATTTCGGGTTTGGAAATAACAGGAGCAATTACCCCTCCTCACAACAAGGTAGCGACCCTGAACTCTGTCGTGTTTTGTATCGACGGTCTTGGAAGGTAACAATTGTTTTAGCGGAACGCCATTTTCAGCTGGCGGTTACCGTACCAAGGGAGGAAATTATGCAAAAAATGTCTCCCAGATTGCTGACAACAGCACTTTCCAGTCCGCGTAAACTGCACCTAAACCTTCTTAATTCCGAGTCACATCTTACAAAACTTTCAAGTGAAAGAATTAAATTAGAAATAAATATTATTATAGTGGGTAAATGTATTACTTTATATATATATGTATATATATATACATATATGTATATATACTCTGTCACGCTCTTTTAGTTTTCTTAAGGTTGTGTACACTCCTTTTTGGACTCTTTACTCAGCTTTTCTGTAATCTTATATTCTGTTTGGTTTTTGGAAACATTCTGTTGTATCTAACTACACTGTACTCTGTACACATTCAATTGTCTCTTGAGAAAGGAAGGACGACCCTTCCGAAACGTCTAGTTTTTAAATACACGGTTTTAGCCAATTTTAGTTCTTGCTTTTTAGTGTATTCTTTTAGA
>WURT03663291.1:0-17970 GCA_009936505.3 Holothuria glaberrima | reverse complement strand
CTACTTCTGGTGAATACGGAAGAGCAACTACGACTGTCGTAGTTTCTCTCTGGACAATATTTTTTACTCCTGAAAAAGGGGGGGGGGGGTCCGGACCCCTTTGCATGTCGTTTTTCGGGGAAAAGGGGGTCCGGACCCCTTGGACCCCCCTCTGGTTTCCGCCTCTGGTCTGCTCTTGGTAGATGGAGTAAAGGAATGCTTTAAAGAGTCAAACTGTGATTTTTTGTGGTCTGTTTAGTGCCCACTCAATGTCATTTAATCGAAACTTAAATGCATTTTTCTAATGCATACAGTTTTAATACCCCTGAGCTTGGCTCTCTAGAGCACCATTGACGCGTTGCCCTAAACCCAACCAGAGTCCCTGAGGTAAGCCTCTACATCCCACGCAATTTCGGGAGGCGTTATTTAAACCTGAATTCGCCCTCGATATAGTCTCGACTCAACTTCTGATGCGTAAAGCACTTTTGGAAGTTTTTTTCAATATATAGCGCCCCTCTCCTTGGACCTTGCCTCCCCGGCCGAAAAATTCCTGTGAGCAGCCATGAAAAAAGATGCATGCACTGTGGCATGTACAACTCTCCAAACGTCTTCAGTGCATCTTCTTTATGCTCCCTGTATGATATTTTCCCTAGGAGGCTGTTGGATCATGGAAGTACCACCTCGAAATTAATGCAGCAAACATGGGCAATTAAAAATGCAAACTTTAAGTGTAACATGTTGTGCTCCGAACTATATGTCACAATTTTGACAAAACTACTATCTTCAGCGAAACTAACTGTTTGTTCATATCTTCAAATTTTTCAGTATTTTCTGAGAAGATTAAAGGATCATCTTTTACATTTTCAAGTTTATTTTATGAGTTACGCAGTTCATATTTTGAGTTGTTAAAAATGGTTGGACTTAAGAAAAAAGAAGTTAAGATATTGTGACAAGAAGTTGTGACATTTATTTGTCTTCAATAATGTTTGAAATGCAAACGACCTAAGTTGACGCCTGGTTGAGCGATGTAAAAGGTGTGACTTCACTTCTCCTTGGGCAAAGAGGTATGTAAGTAATTTGATTTAAGGTGAGGCCTATTCTCTTGTGACTTGACTGGTGAAAGTTTGTGATTTGATTTGTGATGAGTTTTGACTTGACTTGACATGTGACTGAACCGAAGCGTTGCGAATGGACTTGGACTTGCAAAAAATGACTTGAATTTGATTTGCAATATTTGACCTGCTACCATCTCTGTCAAAACAACTCTCTGTTGCACATTATGAAAACCACAAACGCTGAATAACAACACCTTTGGTAACATTTTACGTACATTTCCTACATCATCCTATACATAAATTTCCAGGCACGAGAATTCCACTTTTATGCTAGAATTAAATGTCATTCCAAATTTTCCAACCAGGTATATTAGTATTTTTAAGAATGGCCTATTGGGGAAACACCAAGAAATAAGTCCTAAGTTGAAAAACTGCAAAAATACAACAGTCAAAATGGTCAAAATGTTTCAAACTACAATTTCGACTTTCTCTTTCAAACAGCCACAATTCCAAAATTTGGTCGGTGGTTACAAACTAGTCAGTGGATTAGTCTGTGTGACCACCGACTAATCAACTTACTACTTTGTGATCACTGACTAATCCACCGAATAATTTATATTCTAGTCAGTCAAATTAGTCAGTAGAGGCACCGTCCTGACTAGTTTTTGTTTTCAGAACTCTTTTCAAAATCATCATTTCTTTATCTAAAATTAACATATTTTCGAGCTTCTTGTATTTGTTTTGGTCTTAGAATAGGAGTTTGATAAAATAATTTACCTCACTTGGTCACTTAGAAAACGAATGGTTGGGTGTTAAAACAGCTTTTAGCGGGCAACGTAGCGTGTGGGGCGTTTCAAATATATTTGTTACGACAATAATATTAGAAGGGGTGACGAATTTTATGTATGCACCCCTAATCCCTGTCGATGCCGATTTTATTCCTAAGGTTTACACAAAGATAATGTTTATATCAGGTTTCATGTAAGAACGCCGAATTATAATAATAATAATTATTATTATTATTACTATCATTGTTAGGATAGCGCTTACTCCCATGGTTAAATGCGCTTAACATATAGGAAGCATATACATAAACTGATAAATGATAGAAGGGGATTCTTGTGTCTTTTCGCAGCTTGTTTCAAAGAACTGGGGTGAGGAGACTGAAGGCTTGATTACCAACACGTTTATAAGACGGCCGAGTGGTCAGACTGGACGTATCAGATGATGATCTTAGAGCTAGGGCTACGGGAATTTGACCGGAATACTGTAGTCGGTATGATCGGAAGGCGCACATGCAGTGGTAAATGGAGCTTGTCCACCCCCGTAAAGGATTCGTGAACACGAAAGTATCCAAACTCTGTTGATGATACAATTGTAGACATTACAGATCGCAGAATGATGCTTTTAGGTTCCTGTGTGCAACATAAAAGCAACAAAAGCCGCGATTCCTACTTAAACTGAGTACACCAATGGTAAATTTGGAATGACAAAGTGTCGCGAAAAGATGGGTAGTCATGCAGAGTGATACAAAAACCCCTCTTAAACAGATGTATGAAACTTAGCCAAATATGATGTTTATCACTTTAAAAATAAACACTGCACATTGCGAAAAGAGGGCCGGCAAAGCTAGGTTTAGTACAGTTTTGGCATTTTGTACACTAAACGCCCTCTATTTGTCAACGTCCGAGGTAAAAGGATTCTGCAGTCACTGTTCTGCCTGTTGTGCCATTGACGGTCTCGAAAAAACTAACACGTACATCGTTTGTATTTAATGAGATGATGTTTTGAAATGATGTTGAATGCAACTTATTCCAACAGAGTTTTTAGCAGTGTTACGTCTAGAACCAATCAAAAGCATAGAAAGTTGGTTTACAAAACATATTTTGGATACTTCAGCAAATTAATATGAAATGCACCACATGAACTATAAGCGACAAATGCAAAGTAGAAATCAAATTTCATGTTCTGCGCTATAGTCACAATTTCACGAAAACATTTTCTTAGAACGATTGTGTAGTTTTTATAAGCAACAATGAGATTTTAAAAAAATTTCTTAGTCAGTCTTATTAAAAAGGAAAAGCTGTTAGCAAACTATCTTTAAAGAAATTACATATTCTACATTAAACCGTTGAAAACTGGAACTTTGAAAGAATTATTTAGCAGGTAAGAGTTGCTTTGAATTTTTTTGTTTAGGGTTTTTGGTTCAAAGAACAGGAAAACATAGTGCCTTTTATGTTTATTTTAGTCTTTCATTCATTACCGAGATCCAGCAAATCTCGTTTTCTTTGTGTGTAACCTCTTTACATTCCATGCGAAAACGTTTTTCTCTGCTAGATCAGTTCTTCCATGGTTTCTAAGACAGAAATTTACCAGCAGTCGATATATGCATGCCTTTCAACATTGAGTCCAGTTGTTCTCACCCATTTAGACACGAAATTATTAAGCACTATAAAAGAGTTCTTACAAGTTGATTTCCATAGGAGAGCACGGCATAATAAATGAGAAAAGGCGAATACATGTTCATTTAATCCTTGAAATATGTTTTGAAAATGCACTAATTTTGATTAACCAGACGAAAAATATCGTATTGTGAAAGCGACTGGACCATGGTTATCGTTTTAATAGCCAACAACTTACAATGCAGAGAGTTTATGCTAGAAGTGAACTATCAGTGAACGCAGTATAGGGAGGTTTCTGCCTAGCGGAGAGCACTCTGTTTGCTCAGCTCCTCAGCTTCCCAAACCACCGAAGTTTTACGCGTCCAAAAGTCAACTAACGCAACTACCTTTTGGAGACAGACAAAAACACGCGGACACTAGGTCATGTGCAAAAGCAATGAGGTGCGTTGCGCAGTGTCTTCCAGAACAGCTAGGGCGTCAATGTGACCTTTTGACCTTTGATGCAAGCTCCCTATATAAGTGTTTACGATACAATTTCATTTTATACAAGTTTTATTTTCTCTCCATTTACTTTTTAGACGTGTAACATGCCCGAGTTATTTAGAGACATACACTCGTCACCCCAAAATATATTTTTAGTGTGGGGGTATCAAAATTCTCAGTTGGTAACTACTCCTTGATTGACAGCAAAGTTTGAAATTCAAAAGATGCAGTGTAGCTAACACTCTACACAATGCAGAGAGTTTGGATTACACATTATAGCCTTGTATGCTCACCAGGACACAGCCGTAAGTAATAAAATAGGTTTGTGTCTGCACAAGGAGTAGCTTTTTACAGTTATGGGAGGAGCTACAAGTTGCATAGTTGGGAAAATTGGAACTGTCTGGGATGACAACTTAGATTTGTCCTTTAAATATAAGTGACAACATCCGTGATTTGAATAACACTTAAGAAGCCAAAGTTACTGAGGTGAACTTTAAACATTTAAAAGTCACCCGCAATAAAATAGGTTCACCATAGTTTTAGGGCAAGAATTTTGACAAAAGGAATATTTCAAAATTTTTCCATCATGTTACATATCCCAATTTGATACCACGCAAACGTTATAGAGAAATACATTCACTTGTAAGGTATGATTGTTAAAAGAACTTTAAGAAGTTTAACGCATCTGAAGTATTGAATAACTCATATGAGTCACTGTTGACTCCATATGACATAGTCGGCTTGGTATGACCTAGGTATTTAACGAATACTACTCACACTCTATCCAAAATTCAGCCTATTTCATAATGAAAGTGTAAAAGAGCTTACTTATGCTTACCTTAAAAACACCGAAACATATATAATCTAAATTGGTATTGTTCATATTTTCTTCTTTTCCCACGGCAATTGTGCTCCTTTGAATTCTTGTCAATGAAAAGTCTATTGAACGAAACAGTACAACTAGACAATTTTGGCCTCAGCTAGTACCTTTCCTCGACACTGGCACATGCCAAATCACAATTTTGGTAAGAGGCGTTCAACCGTTATCGAACCGAATATGATAATTAATAACGACCCGCCAACCTGTTGTCACTTGAGCTAGGTCGATACTTCCCATAAAAAGTACACTTGTTGTCGGATACTTATGCCAAGGAAATGCCTAAATCAGAAAAAAAGGGTCTATTAAATTACATAAAGTCCTGGATTTTTCATTTGGAGTGAACCTGTTTTAAAATTACAATAAAGAATGTACGAAGAGAGTATGTAGTTTATCAACGGATTCCCTATCGGTTGTTTTAGCGTGTTGTGATTGCTTCGCAAGCAGTGCGCGAGGTGTTTCATATTACACCTTTCTGCTCAGCACAGTAGTAATGCAAGTCATACTTGGAAAATCCCATCCTATTATGAGATCTTATTCATATTTTAATATAGTTACAGTAAAAGCTTGTTGAGTAAACCAGGAAAGTGTTAGGATCTCCCTGGACAAACATGAAGGGTTCCAAGATAACTATACAAGTGTGATAATATCTACGGCATCGTCGCATTATGTTTATTCTAATTTTGAAATCCGGTCCTACACGTATTTCTCACGAGGATTTCCAACCTTTGTTCTTTACATATTCCATTCCACCAAATTCCATTGCTTCGGAATTAACTTTCAGCTTCTGTTATGGACAGATAATGGAGGTCACAGGGATTCTATAAGGTGCAGGGCTAATACAAACCGACTAGGGGTTGACTAGTCACCCTCTGTCAGAGGGTGACTAGTCAATCCCCTAGTCAGTCTGCTATAATTTTTCCATTTTTAAGTTAGAGGAAAGCAAATTTTCACAGTTTCGTCAGATTTTCCGTTCATTTGTCCCGTGCCTAGTACTATGTCAGAGCCTGAAACGATACCACTTTTGATAATTGGTAATTTTTGGTGTGAACTATAGCACTACATTGCATTTATGGGTCCATAATTGATCAACATTGTCCAAAGGGGAGTAAGAAGCCTTCCATCTTTCCTCAGGACACAGATAAGAAGTCACCCCCTTCTCGAATTCCTGAATCAGCAACTGAGATGGCGAAAACCAGTTTGTACCTGTCATTCAATCAGCCCTGCTCCTAAAAAAACCCATTGATACAGTTCGACTGCATGTATTATACCCTGTTGCAGTTGGAAGAGATACAACCTAGCATGTACAGCTAGTACAGCGGCTAAGGGCTAAATTTTGGGTAAAATGTCTACACCCTGAGATACCCCAGTTAAAAGGTTCCATAACGGCTATTTTAAATTCAAACTGGTGGCCAGTAACATGATGGTAGTTTTGAGTACCAAGTATAATATGAGTCAGAATACTTGAAAGTACCTACGAGCAAATATTCATGATTTGGTCAAAATGTTCACATTTTTTCTCTCAAACGAATACCGGTAGCATACATGTTGTATGACGGCCATTTTGAAATCGAAATGACTGTCGTTTGACCCCCTTATGACTGTTGGGTAATATTCTTAATCACTAAAAATGGATTCATACACACTAAAAATATAGTTGTCGACATTTAAATCACATGTGTATGTTGTCTAGACGCTGGGATATCCTAGCTGATGGTAGCACACCACCAATTATTCCTCCTTTGACTAACACACTAATCTGGGTCCGTTTCGTGGCCCCTGGACCCTTGTAGAAGTATTCAACGGGCACAAGCTACCCCTCATATGAAAGCTGACAATTCGGCCTTTCACAGCGATTTCAAATTTGTGTACCATAACTGCTGAGATTTGGAGGTAAAAGGGCCTGTATAAAATAGTGGTAGTTCCTGTTTTTTACTCATTCATTACTCATTCAAAATGCCGTTTTGCATCGCGGAAGGATATATTGCAATTAAGAGCCTGAAATACCTTGCTCTTTATTTTTACAGAATGAGTACTTCAACTACTTTTCTACCACATACACATCACAAATTGAACACATCTATTCACTAATATGGTCTAACCTGCCCCCCCCCCAAGAAAGTTTTTCTAGGGTGTTAAATTCGTAGGGTAACCTCCTCCGGGGGGATTACCCTCGAGTTAGTGGTGTGCTACCTTGATAGCTTCCATGGCGGCCATTTTTAAATTTAAAATGGCGGTTGGTCACGTAATGGTAGCAATTGGTACCAAATACAATGTGAGTCAGCATACTTGAAAGTACCTTTGAGCAAGCATTCATGATTTGGTCAAAGGTTCACAAGTTTTTCCTCAGCCCGAAGAATACATGTGTGGCGGCCATTTCAAAATGACCCCCGTTTGGTCCCCTTCCGACCCTCGGGTGGTACTGTTAATCACAAAAATGGATTCCTTCATACTACAAATGTAGGTACCGATACTTAAATCACATTTGTATGTCGCATAGATGCTGAGATACCCTAGAAAATAGATTCCAATGGCGGCCATTTTTAAATTCAAAATTTCGGTCGGTCACCGGATGGTATCGATGGGTAATAAGCATAATATGAATCAGCGTACTTGAAAGTACCTATGAGGAAATTATTATGCTTTCGTCAAAAAGTGCACAATTTTATCCCTCAGCAGCTGTACTATAATGCTTGTTGGTCATGCGAAGTCATATCGCCAGAAAAGCCCTAAAAATCAGGTTGTAGATAACCATGAGTGGAAGAAGTATGAACACTGACGATAGCTTACTAGAAGTCTTACGGCTCTTTTGCTGTTACTACAGAGCAAGAAAAATATCAGTTTTTGTTAACTATTTGTAGTGGCTGTAGGTAAATGGCCTCAAAGGTCGCAAACCCATATATCTTTTAGGCCTATCAATTTTGAACAAACATTCCACATATTCAGTTTGATAATAATTAGTAGAGGCTATCTATAGGTAAGGTGTTTTAACAGCAAATCCTTCTTATTGACTTAGCTCCCTGGTTAAATATTCAGCGACAAAGCACTATTGTAAGCGGTTACGATTGTTCTTTTTCTAGTCTATAGTTCTCAGTGTAGTTTCTTGTTTTAGTTTTATGTCCTGTGTGAGTCACCTTTAGAGTGAGACAGCCTCGCAAAGAGATATGTCTTTGGCTTTGGGTGTGGTTTAGTTGTGTTCTGATTTGCATTAGAATAGTTTAGGTGTTTCAAGTGTATATATGTTAATTTTGGTGTGGTTGGATGAGTAAGAAAAAATGAAAGAAAGAAAATGAAGAAAGATCAGCTAATTCTGAGATCCAGTTGGGAGACATAAAAGAAGGAAAGTTTTGTTTGAAAAGTAAATTGAGTTATAAACCGAGTCCTTGCTTTGTCACCCGATTCTCATGGCATTCACAGTTCTAAATGTTAATGGTGATATGCCGTTAGATCAGTAAAAACTGACTTGTGCTATAATTGTGCTAAAATTTCTTCGCACATGAAATTATAGCACAAGTCAGCTTTTACTGATAACGGTATGTCACCATTAACAGTTAGAACTGTAAATGCTATGTAATCGCCTGGCTTTGTACATTTTGGACCCGCGTCCATTTATACCACGGTACACTATTAGTGTGTACGAGTTAGTGCTTGGATTTCATAATAATGAATTAATCTTGTCTACTAAAAATGTTAATATATTTTTGTCAAACGACAAAAAACTTTGGTACAAATTATTTTCTGACAACTTGCATCGCTAAAGGTGCTTAAAATGATATGATAGAAAATTTTGTTCCAGACTGAAAGGTCATAGCATCACCCTACGTTTTTCCATTACAGTTTCTTAGCTCTATTTATGTACAAACTTGGACAATGAACTTGTACTGATGACTAATTTCGTGGTGTTGCCATGTTCACATTTATCCTAGCCTCAGGCCAATAGCCAGACCGGGGAACGGGGGCCGTGCGGACCACTCAGCCCCCATATGGAAAATCGATCGAAAATGAAATTTTAGTAGCCTACGTGTAAATGGTGGCTCCAGTTTGACACCAAGCAATTTTTGACCAAAAATGATTCCAAAAGGCGTTTAATAATGAATGTATTTTGTTATCTGTTACATATTAGTTCTAAAATTGCAAACATTTTCTCCCGCTAGGTGTGCTTTCATCTTCAGTTACATACAGCTTTAACACCCGTTTCATACGTGTTGGCTTTAAAATGGTAAAGGTTTCACAAATAGACTATTGTTCTTCCGTGTAGGCGTGATTCCCGGAAAAACACAAAATTCAATCCATGAGAAGTTCTATCCTTTCTCTTAAGATCTGAAAGATTCTAAATTCAGAACCATCATGATAAACAAATTTTGTAAGAAACGTAATGTGTCTGAATGTCCAGGGTGGTGGAAGGGGATATCCCCGCGACCAGTCGTCCAGCGTCTTGGTTTTGCTCTTAAAGACGGACACTCATCACCCCAAATACATTTTAGTTGGGAGAAAGCAAACTTAGCAATTGTTCATTGGTGAATGTTCTTTGATTGACATTAAAATCAAAGGATGCAGAGAAGCTCACATTACACAGCATGCGCAGAGAATGTTCTGATTACATATTATGGCTTGCATGCCCACGAGGGTAGTGACCTTAAGCAATAATCTAGGTTTGCATCTGAACAAACTGGGGGCTCAAAACAGTTTTGGAAGGAGTAACTAAGTAGAGAGAATTGGAACTGTTTAGGACAAGGAGAGAGGGCAGATTCTTCCACAGAAACCCCAATTTTCAAACTTTCGTTACTAAAAACCAAATATTTTTCAATTTTTCGTCAACGAACGTTTTCGAAGAGCACCCAAAATTTTGCGTTCAGCATCCTTCCTGCAGTCCATTGCTTCTGGCGGGGCTTCGGGTTGCTGTTTCCCTTAGGGGAGGTTGGTCCAATTATTCTTTTACCACCCCTTGCTGGGTCTGTATGCAGGTTTCATCGTGGTAAATAAGTTTCCTGAAAAATTTCGGAACGCTTCGAGCGCATCAGTGAGGGTACCCATGTCAAGTAATAAGCATCCAGTGGGGTATTTAGGGGGCCATGGGCACCCTCACTGATGCCGGGGTTTTTTTAGTACCTAAAATACGTAAATATTTTGAACAAAATTTTACTTCAAAGGTAGTATATGTGGCACCAGATTGAATGTAAGGACGCCTATTTTTTTAAAAATTTTCAAAGGGAGTCGCACACTTAGACCTCTTCCCCAGGACGGTGATAAACAAAACTCCAGACGAACAGCTTCCAGCAATGGGGAATGGGCGGGAGAGAGAGGTGTAGGAAGGTGATATTAGACCTCCCTGATAGGTATAAAAAAAGTGGTGAAGGACTAACAAGCGCGTTTCAGAATTTCTTTTCGTCGTAAGTGTGTTAGCAATCACCATCTATACCGATAATGGCTGCGCGCGAAGGGCTCGGTAAATATTTCTGAAAAATGTATTACGGTAAATGGGCACTTTCACGTTCCAACCTTCCACATCCTGCTACAAATAAGATTGAAAGATACCATATTGATGCAACGTCCCTACAGATGTTTGGAGATGTATCTCTCCTTCTGAAATTGTTAGTGACCAGAATAGTGTCGGTACCATGTATTATGACCTTCATAATGGTCATGAGACGGAATGCAAACCGTGACGCATGCGAGCGAAGCGCGCCGAAATTTATCGTTGATTAAGATTTCCATGACAAAACCTGCATTCAGAATCTGCATCGAGATACTTTCAATTGCCGAACAAACATACATGCCACTCAAAAAGCCAGTCTTTTACCTAATAATTCGTAAACAGCTTTGAACTTTTGCTGCTGTGCTTCTCTAGAAGTTGCTATCGAAAGATATTGATACAAAGAACAACAGTGTGGTAAGGTTTGAAGTGCCCGAAGCGCCCGAAAATTTTGATAGTTTGCGAAGGATTTGCGAAAATTCTGATAGTTTGAGATACATTTGTGATGGAAAATGATTACAGTAGATCCATCACTCGGTCGAAAACGCACCTCACCCTACCCCCTATAGAAATCTATAGTTAAACGCCTTTTGAGATCATTTTAAAATTTTCAGAATTTTTAGATTGGGGCACGCGCCCCCCCATGCCCCCATGCCGGCACCACTGGCAGGCACTACTAACTACAAACATCTTTTCGGTGCCCCCTTGCGGTGCCAGTACCCATATCAGAACTCGTAGCTACTGATCAGCCTAGTCTGCTCCTGAAAAATTAATTTGTATCAATATGAATCGGTGGGGATGGTGATTTTAATGATTTGATGGATGTTGTCGGTTTGAAATCACATTACTTTATAAAAGATAGAAACGTTTATCTGTTCTCATGTTAGAGTCATAATACTACTGTGGTTAAATTTTCAATGAAAGTTGTTAAAGACTTGCACTATGACGTCAGCAAATGTCACTGGAAAGTGAGTCCATGGTTTTGTATCTAGTACCTCAAAAGTTAACTTTCTTCAAGTGTAAAGATTAATATTTCAGTAATACCGCATGCACCGTTCGGTGACATATGTTTAAAAAACCGCTATTTTGAATCAAATTTGACCTAATTTTCGCACTTTTAAAAATTGCAATTTTGTGAATGTTTTCTTGGGTAGTTTGCACATCTTGGAAACAGACAAATCTATGTCTGCCAGATTAATGGGCTTCACATTGCTACTTTCATTCTCAATAAACAGTTATTACACAAAAATGAATTTTATTGCGTGAATGTGGTGAAAAACGTTTTTCGTAAATGTATAGCATTTCCGTCTTCTTTTCCCCTTATCTCAGTGGTTAGCAACTTGTTTGTCTAAAATCACCTGCTGCCTTACTTTTGAGGAGTAATTTTCCCTCCGCTCTTAATGCTCACTCATAATTTGAAAAATTAATTTTTATTAAATAATTAATTTAATCAGGTAGGAAATTATTCCAACATGTATTTTCGAGAGTACTGAAATACTTGGATCATCCGTTTGTAGTCTACTATCTCTCCTTTCCCTTAAAACTTAAACTCAGTCAGTTAATAGTAAAAGTGCAACTCATTGGCAGCCTTCTTACGGAAATGTACAGTGATCTCGTCAAGAGGTAGCATGCAGAGCTGTAACATCTGAGTCCGGACTCGGACTTGATTCCGGACTTGGAATTGGCCCGGAATGGGAGGTCATGGAATCGGAATAGGCCCGGAATGTGCTTAGCTGGGCTGGACTCGGAGCCGATTCCAGTTGATTCCACAAAAACGAAAGTATCATAAATGTTCCCAAGCAACAATGGCGTATATAGCCCCCAGCGAAAATTGTGGGGGTGGACGTATGCTCTAGCCCTATCCCCACGTTCCAAGGAGGAAAACCTTTATTTGTCTCTTCTGTATAAATATCAAAAATTTGAAGTAATTTACCTTAAAATTTGTCCACAATGTGCACCAAATTGCATATAAGGTCCCTAAAATATCCAAAAATTTTCAAAAGAAATTGTCAAAAAATTTCTTTAAAAATAATGTCAACAATTTGTGGTAATTAACATTAAAGGGCAATTCTCATCATCCCAAACATTTCCAATTTTCCCATCTATGCAACTTGTAGCCTAGTGAGCATTTTTTGCACATAGCAAAAGCAGATAGCTAGACCGACAAGCCGATTAAGTGTACCCAAGCGGAATCGGAAACAGCGATTCCATGCAGGACCGATTGCGAAATTCTCTGAGGAAGAAAAAGTTTTCCTACGTCAAAACAATTCATACATCCATGAATGACAAATCACTTACAAACATTGCTTGTATTTCTGTGGCGTTCTCCGCTTGTGGGCAGCGGGAGTAAAGCTGGCGATTTTTCTGGCGGGCCCGCCAGAGTCACTGTCAGTCACAGTCGGCTTGAGGACTGGTGGCGGGCTGCAGAGTGGTGCAAACTGGGAAAGACCGCTAAACTTTTATCAAGCGCCATCCCCTTTCCTTCCTTCCTCATCCTACTCTATTCTCCCAGCCAGCTTGACTCGATTCATTGGGCCAACTTCGTCCCAGTCCAGCCTCCTCTACCCTTCTCTACCCTTCACTCTGTCAGATTTCTTCTCCTTCCCGTTCCGTTTTTTTCCATCGTCACTTGCCCTAATTACTCAACCCATCACTATTCCCCTCCTTTACTTAACCGTATTCCTTCCCCTCTGCAGTTCGGCCTACTTTCTTCAATAATTCCTACATAGACCTGCTATTTCTTTCCTTTCGTTTTCTTTCCTTGTTTATTGTTTCTCTTTTTCTTTCTTTTCCATCTCTTTTGTTTCCTTTTCGCTTTTAATTTCTGTTTTCTTCCCTTCCCCATTTTCTTTCTTTTTTTTTTGTTCCACCCCGATCTATCTCTGACATTTTGGGGGAGAAGTTACCCTCCTTCCCACTCTGGTTACGCTACTCATGTGCTAATCTGAGAAACACCATCTTTACCCATATGAATCTATTCCATTGTAAGACAATAAAAGTCTTTTATAAAAGACAATGAAAGTCGAAAGACAATTGTATGTTGCTGTTGGTATATGACTCCGGCCTACTGTACTCAGAAATGTACTCATACTCGAGTACATTTTTCTGTACTCGCACTCGTACTCGTACTCAGGGCTTTGGACTGGTACTCGTACTTTACTGATTACTTTGGACTCGTACTAGTACTCAGAGGGTTTGAAAATCAGGTACTCGTACTCGTCTACGGTACTCATAGTTTTGTACTCGTACTCATACTCGTATTTGAGGCCTTGTACTCGTACTCGTACTCGTACTTGGAAGTTTGTACTCGCACTTCAAGTCTGCTAACTTTTAAGAAAGAGTCCTGGGGCTTCTTCTCGGTCTTCAATGTGGCGTAGTCCCTGAACCGGCCTTGGGGAACGCTCAGCACTTGGGGGGCACCAGTCGCACCTGTTAAATTCAAAAGTCCCTCTCTTTCTGACCCCAGTTTTGTGATTCGCCGTTACTCAAAAGTGAGAAAGCTAAATTTGAATCTTGCATTGTCACTTGCTCCCCTTCGGTCGGAACCAAGCAATGTATGTAGGCCACCAATTATTTCAACATAAGCTTTATTATTGTCGTTTCATTCAAAGCAATACTATACGATAGATGTGCGTTTACCAAGCCCCATTCTCTGAAAGGGAGGGAGATACTTCATGTAGGACTACCTCAAACTGAGGTGAATAAACAACTGAAGGGAGTTTAATATACTGAATAGCCTGAAGTGAATACGGTTAGAAGGTGTCTATTCACTTCAGTTTGAGGTTGGCTTACATGAAGTATATACCGAAAGGGAGCCATGAGCTAAAAAGGTTTGGAACCACTGGTCAAGGGTGAGATTAGTGTAGAGCCTGGTCCATAAACCCCACTCCCGTAACACTCCCAAGGCGCCCTTGGCTGCCGTTAAATCGTCTCGGCATTCCATGTTTCTCTTTGGAGTGGACGAGGAAGGAGCTTGACAGCTAATGTTACATTGTTTCATGTGTTTTAGGTAAGCCCGCTCACCAAAAGCCTGCTGTCCTCTCGACTAAGGATATGAAGCTAATTCGCAAGTGAGTAATCAAGACTTCCCAAACGTGCCTATAATGCCTATAACCGCACAGGTAAATTTATTAGGGCACATGCTCGTGTGGTTTGTTACCACCGGTATATGGTACGAACTGATCCACAGTATATCATGAACTTTTCACCTCACCTCAGGGCTGCACTGTAAACATTGGAATGACGTCACGAGTAGGTGGGGTATAACTGTACACGTCTTAATATAAATATTAAGCGATTCCAAAAGGTGTCAAATTTAGAATCTCCCTTGTAGAAGTTGTCTCACTCCAGCTAATCCAATTAACTTTGACCCTGCAAAATACACTATCCAAAAGGTATATGCACTACCGCACAATGCACGTAATTAGTTATAGCTACTGTTGCCTTGACAGCGCCCTCCCTCACAGAGGCTCTGTGAACCCTAGTTAGGGTAACCCAACCTCGAGGGTATGCTTCATTTAGTCTTTCATGCCCTGTCGAGGTTAGGGAGCAGAGATCGACCAAAGCCACTTCCCAACCAAGAGAACGTGGAGGGCCAATCAGGGATAAGAACGGTCATCTGATATGAATATCCATATCATTGCAAAGTTTAAGCCAATGGGAAACGTGCATGGTAAACAACTTCTCTTGTTAACAAACAACGCACTTTTTTCGTTAAGTCCAATCCTTACCAAGAAGTGTAGCACATGAAAGGATGATAGCATTTGCTCCATATCTGTCTGAAAGTCTCACGCCTACATCATCGTGGATAAACATTGGAAACGATGGGGATTTGTTTGTTACAGCTGAAATTTTCACTGTGACTCAAACTACAGGTGTTTGGAGCATTATATAGACAAAGGCCTATCCATGCGCTGTGTGGGTCGTCGAGTGGTATTTTCTGCAGTGCTGTGCATCAATGCGTTTCACATGTGCGTGGGTTCGAATCCCGCTCGATGTACGTGGGTTTTTCTCCGGGTACTTCGGCTTTCCTCTCATTGGCAAGGCTTGCCATTAAAATCGGTTGCCCAGCCTACGAAGTCGGTTGCGGGCGAACGGAAGCACCTTCGGGTGGACCAGTTAACTAGCCGACTTTGCTTGCTTTGCATATACTGTACATAGGCTTTATATACACTGTGTAAAATGTAGCACTTCGAACGCCCGTAATTCAAACCTTGTATAATGTCAGTGTTATTGTTTGAACGCTTCATGTGACAAATGGCGGTAGAGCTTGTCATTAATGTGCATATTTAAACACTGAGCACTACCTTCACTGGAAGTCAAAATCAGTCCTACATGCGCCCTGACCTCGAGGGGGCATGAAAGTCCAAATGAAGCATGCCCTCGAGATCGGGTAACACTGACTAATATCCGGGCAGTTTGTAACAGGGCATGAGGCAAGTTCTCATTGTGTAGCGAATAAGGGCCAAAGTTTGGGTGAATTGTGCACTTTTTTCAAAAGCATGAAAATTGCCTCGTAGGCACTTCCAAGTACGCTGATCTATATTATGCTTGGTACTCATTACTATCATCAGGTGACCAGCCCCCATTCTGAATTAAAAATTACCTCTATTGGAACCAAACAACTAGGATATCTCAGTAGCTAGACAACATATAAATATGCATTTAAAATAACAATACCTGCATTTGTAGTGTGTGAAAATCCATTCTTGCCTGCAGGCATGATAGTCAGACCCCTGTGCAATAACACATTTTCAATTTTTTATATTTTCCTCGGCACATATAATGAATAAAGTTGCCCTTAGATTCCTAATCCCCACTGGGTATGGCGTAGTGGATCAGAACAGTGGGATGTGATGTGGCCACACAGGCCAGCACTGTCAACACTTGAGGAGTCATCGCAACGTCACGAGTTTCGTGCATCCTCAGATATGTTTCACACAACACGTACATACACAGTGCGTATATATATATGTATATATATATATCACGTCTGCATGAACGAAACTCTGAATTTGAAGCTGTCACCTTACTTTTTGTTTTCGTTAGGTTGGGCTTACTGTTCCGACAAGCGAAGGCTCAAAGGTATTGCGAAACCATTGTAATTTTAAGTCGAATAAAAGGGGCTCTGGCAAATTCAATTGCAGTTGGTTTCGTATGAACCATCGATTGTAGGATGCTTAGGCTACATTTCATAACAGGTACTTTCTTGCAAATCTTGAATGAGAATATTACTGGCTGTTTTTTTTGTGACTGCTGGCCCCCTGTGGGCTGGGGTTGTAGATTATGCCCACGGTGTTTCCCGCCTGTCGTAAGAGGCGAGTAAAGGAAAGGACTTGTACCGTTTTTGACCTGTATTTGAAACCGAACTTGAACTTGAACCGTATTTGAAACCGTATTTAAAATTTACTTTTTATCTAGTTGACACTATATAACACATTCGTGTTGATGAGTCGTTCAGGGGTGGCGCCAGGATTTGCCCGACAGGGGGGATGGGCTACAGCCCCCGTCCCCCCTGGTGTCGTAAAATCTGATCTAACTTTTGTGACTTCTGGCCAAATATCTGCAAACAATGAGGGAACTTTGAATTTTCATGACCAAGAAAACCCGCCAGCTTATTTAGGTATCAGATTACATAATCACAGCTGATTAAAATAGTCTCCCAAAAATCACTTCTCCCCTTTCCATGACACAATGACTACTATTAGAGATATATTATAGGCCTACTATTGCATTAAGAGGTATAATATATGCATATCGTGGTACCTGCATGGCCAAGTGGTTAGAGCATCCGACTTGCAGCCAGAAGGTCTAGAGTTCGAATCCTGGCCGGGTCATACCGAAGACTTTAAAAATGGAACCTACTGCCATTGTGCTTTGTGCTCAGCATAAGTAATGGAGTAGGGAAAACAAGCCAGTGAGCCACAACTGGAAAAAGGCCGTGGCATGTTACTTTTTTATCCAATAAAAGTACTAAAACCTTAAATATGTCCATGTAATTCGACATAATTCGACATTTTGTCCAATCAGATTAAGAGAAACTGACAAATGTCAATTTTATTCGAAATGTGTCGATTTCAGAACTTCAGGACTCACTGTTCGAAACTAAACGAATCTTCCACGATGTGAACGTTAAATGTTTGCCACTCTTCTAGCGACCAATAGTAACAGCTATACTAATAAATATGTATAACCGTACCCGAATAACCCGAGCAACAGCACTACTAATAAACATGTGTGATTAGGCCCATGATCACGACGGAGAAGCTCCCATGACGAGGTCTGTTCTTTCCAGCCAGTCTAGAACGGGACTTCGCACGCCAGGTTGTTTGGTTGGTCATGTTGAGTTGTCCCTTGGGGAAGTAGCTCCTTAAGGGAGCAGAACTCCTTCGGGAGTATTGTTTTAGTTTTTGCCCCTTGGCTCTTCGCCAGAAGGTCGAGGGGACTTTTGAAAAAAATACCCCAGAAACCCGAAGCTCCACCTATGTGATCACAAAGACGGTGCGCCGGGCCTTTTGGCTAAGATCATGTGAAGTAAGCCTTTCTGTACTTTTTGACAGGCCCATGATGTAGAGGTCAGAAGGTCGTGAGGTTGGTCATATTCAAGCTAAGTTGTGCCTTGATCACGTAGCTCCTCTGGGTAGCAGATAACTGCTTCTGGAGTAAACGTTTGGTTTTCGCGCTTCGGCTCTTCGCAAGAGG
>WURT03663269.1:0-17973 GCA_009936505.3 Holothuria glaberrima | reverse complement strand
TCAACGGCTTCAACGAAGGGACTTTCGTCCAAGATCAACTCCTGTGTCATTCCAAATCCAGCCTGAAACAAGTGTAAAACGTAGTAAAATACTTAGGTATTATTCTCCTATTCTATACAGTTAATACCAGACAAAAAATGATTACCGTATTTACAAAGACAAATTTCTGGACATAAAGACGAACTAATGGTAAATTTTACTTACTTTTGCAATTACATCTAAAGTTGTCCGACTAAACCCGTCCATTAAAGGCACGGCCTTGCCAGTATCAACATCATCTTTCAGTTTAAGAACCAGCTTGTCAGAGCTGGTGTTAAAATAGCTCATTAATCCCATAAGATGTCTGGAAAAAAATTGAATTGACAAATAAATGTTCATTCTTCAAAAACATTCAAAAGCTCATGAACACTTTGATGCAATGCCCGTATGATGTAGCATCTTTTACTGTCTCAAAATAAAAAAATGGACCAGTTTTCATTCTTTTACATCATAAAGTATGCAAGCTGCAGTAATTTAAGATGAATTCTGTCATGACCATACACGTTCAGGGCTACAGACTGGGGAAAATCTCTATGGGGCAGTTCATGACACTATCTAAGCAGAACACCAAGTGGTATACCTACAGATAGTTAACACCCAGGCGGACCCTTCTTTTTTCACATGTTCTGGGTACAATTGCGGAGGGGGTCTGCTGAGGGAAGGGATACATGTAAAGCCTGGCATAGGTTCAAAATTGTACTATCGTTGCTTTGAACTGATTCCATTTTTCAAATTGTTATTATTTAATGATATTCTTCATATTTTGTGGCTGTGGTGAAGGCAAGAGGTGCTGTATAAGAGAAGGGGACGAACATCCTATACTCTTCGAACAATTTTTGTCAGTGTGAGGGTGGCCTGGATGAAACATGGTGCTATCCTCTTTTTGTTTTATTGATTTTTTTCTATCCTGTTTTGTGCAATTGAAGGGGATATTGCCTATGGGGAGGGATTGCACCTTTACTCTTTGAGAAATTTTTCTTATTCTTATTTTTCCTAGATCCAATGTAGTGTTATCTTGGTGAAGCTTTGGACTCATGAAATGATCTAATTCTTCGACTGTGGCATATAAGGCTGGTAATCCGGTGCAGGCTTCCCCTGGCCCTCTTAGTATGATACTGAGGGAGCCACCATCAGTTGGTGAGTATCCATAGCATAGGCCTTGCGAGAAACGGGTGAAATGACACATTTTAGACCTCAAAAATTGCGTCTAAGCATTCTTTACTTTTAAATTTCATGCTTTAGAAACAAACTTAGATTTCAAGAAGGAAACTTGGATTTGATTTAAAGCGGAAAATACAGTCACCCCAATTTGAGTTTGTGTACCCGGGCATCCTTTTTCATGAATGGCTCTTGAGAATCATGTTACAGTATGTTTCTCACTGCAAGAGTTGGGAAATTTACTTATAGACTTACCCTTTGGTTTACCTTGAATATGCAACATTATGTTCTAACAAATAATGAAAGATACTTGAAGTAAAATAAGGGAATATTTGTGAGATTTAGCTGTTTATTCAAAATAAGTTTGCGGCGACTGCTTATGCCCTTTACATTAAAAGGTACTTTATAAGCTCGTTGAGTTTAACTAATAATTAAAGGTAATTATCGGCTATTTTATCTTTAGCCAGTGTAAATGATGGTATATTCAAGCGGCGTTTCTTGTAGGAAGAGGATGGTTTATTCGTCAGGTAGGGAAACCCATACAAGAACGCATCCATGGCGGGGTCCGGGGATCTCCCCGAGAAATTTTGGGGAAAGTAAATCCTTAAATGCCAATCCAGGTTATGGGGCCTTGAAATCATAATTTGGACAGCGAATTTTTTAGCATATTCTAACATATTTGTATTCGTTTCTCAAGTAGGCCTAATTTCACTTACAATTTGGAAATCTCGGGTGCCGTAGCCCCCTGCCCAACCCCCGCTGGCTACGGCCCTGACGTTATACATACTATGTTAGTGAAAGGATTTGTAAAGAATAGCCATGGTAGAATGCTACAACCGTCTGTTGCGAATAACACTTTTACGTACCCATTAATTTTACTGGAACATCTGATTAGATTTGGAAAATAAATGAAGAATGTTGGGTTGTCAAGCACATCATGTTGAAAAGCGATGTTTTCTGGTAGGTAGGACTGTCGTATCCAGAGCTGGTGGTTAAAACCACCATTCAATCTAAGAAACCTTCCAATAGCACTAGTTGGCCCGAGATAAGTGTAACCAAATTACTCAATGTTTAGATTGCACCAAGAGACTTGTAAATCAAACATCAGGACGAACTTATGTTGCTACCTGCAATAGTGGAGGGCTATACATTTGATAGGCAATGCCCCTTCCCCGTCCACTTTTTAAAAAAAAAGGCCCCAATGCAGCAACGCTACACAAAAGTACTATTTTTTAAGAACTGGGCAAGCAAAGTTAATTACTTGACAACATAACTGAAACGTTTCTCGCACCAATCGTAGTGAGACTATTTGTATCATTGTTACTGCAGTGCCTATGAGGTAACTTGGATGGGATGACTTTTCCAAAACCTCTTGGAACCAGTGCTGTAATCGAGTCCCCACCTTCGGAATCCGACTCCAAGTCATCACCTGCCGAGTCAGAGTCACTGGCATTCGAGCCCAAGACCGAGCCCGAGTCACGAGCTCCGAGTCCGAGTCCCCGTTTCCATATGGATAAAGGGTACACTAAGAACAGGCATTTATATATGATCAATTTTTACACTGCCTTTTATACAATGTTGTTGTGTGTTATGATAAAAGCCCTGGGTCTTAATGGCAGTGCGCGATTATTCTTCTTTCACTGTTCCATGTGGTGTTTTTTGAATGTACGTCGAACATGGCACTGCTTTTGTTTTCTTTCTTACTTCGTATTGGTGGAAAGGCAGGAATTGACCATTAGGTCTGTTGGGAAATCGGCGTAGGCGGGATAGCTGTGGCTGGGGGAGGGTGGTTGTCATTTTCAAACAATCGATCTTTGAATATTTTCTATTAAAAAATGTAGCAAACTGTCAACATTTCTTGCGTTCACGGCTCTGTTCTTTAAATTTGATTCGGAATATATCGACGGCTTGTTTGTAAATGTTTCGGACTCAACGGTTCCCGCACCCGCAGATATACCTTTGGTACTCTTTACGTGAGAACGTCTTCCTTTTGAATGTGCCTCATTTCTGTAGCCGTTTCCGCTCATAAGGATGACTAATACCGAACGCTTGTTAAGAGGGTGCATTCGGGATACATATTTGCCAACAAAACATTGTTGGGCACAGGGGCGTCGATTGGGTTTTGAAAGTGGGGGAGGACATCTGGCCTAAAACTTCTCTCCGATCCTGGTGATGAACCCAAGGGGAGGGGGTCCAGATGCTCAACGGTACCAAATGTTTCAATATTTTTGGGTACTATGAAAATTGGGGGGATACTCCATTGCCCCTACAGATGCAATGAGTTGCCGAAATGATGCCGATCTCAAAAATAGGGCGCGCTAAGCGCGCCGAAAAAAATGGGGTTATATTGAAAAGATTTCATATTTTTGATTCTATGAAGAAAAGTTAAAAACGTTTTGGTTTCTATTTAAGAATCTGCACTACTTAAGGGAAAACCAAGAAATTTGATGGGACGACTGCATGGTTTTCGTCGGGGAGCACATTCTTCATCTTACCCATTAAGGCTCCCAGACGAAACTAACAAATCTCTCTTCTTAAAACATATGTTTGCCACGATGGTGAGGTTGAAGAAAGAATCTTCCAAAAGATAGGAAAAGAGGTTAGAACTTCGTAACGTTGCAATTTCGTGTTCCTCTAGATTCATGACTACAATATTTGTGGAACCTTCAACGCTGAATAAATCCAATATGTTTAAAATAGCAGGCTTTACAGCTAGATGGAACTGAAGATGATAGCGCGCGTAGCGCGCGAAAATTTTTTGAAGTTATAGAAAGAATTGTTACAGAATTAACTGCCTACGGACCTGATGAAGAGCCATGCTAATTTTTTTCTGAGCATATCTATGCCTTCACCACTACTTGCCTCGCCGGTATTTTTTTTGTTACTTCACTTTTCTGTTTCAGGTCAGAAAAAGTGGGGGGGGGGACAAATGTGTTAGCGTCCTCTCCCCTCAAAAAAGTGGAGGGACATGTCTTCCGCGTCCCCCCCCCCCCCAAATCGACGCCCCTGGTTGGGCATACAACCTGACAACATATCAATTTTGCAAGTAAAAGGTGTGCGCTAGAAGTGAGGTGTCTGGCTACATCTTGGTTAAATTGAAGTCTATTGTAGATTGACCTGTATGGTGTAGCTGCTGCAGTTGGAATTCTCTGGCTTCAACCTAACCTTGAATTTCAGTTCCTATATACCATCACCAATCCCTTCCCTTACATCCCTGCTTGCAAACCGTACCATAATCCAATATCCCCCTACCCACCTCCTCACATGCTTCCTGCAGTCAAATCGAGGGACCATTTAGTTTGACGTATGTAATCCAATGGTAGTGGGGGGGGGGGGAGCTAGGCAGGCCAGTTGAAATGTACTTACGAAATTTTAGCAGACCAAATGCCCTTTTGATGGAAACATATATAGACCGAATATTATTTTTTTCGTCTAGCTTATTTGCCTTTTCTTATTTGTACTGTGCATTTCTAAATTAACGGTATTTCACAATAAAGAATACGGTATCGAGATACAACTTTTGTAGCTTGGTAACTTGCCACTCAAGGCGATCTAGGAGGCTCTTTTGGCAAAAAATATTCTTGTTAGACTATAAGAGCCAACAGATAGGGGCGCTCCGCTCAGATAAGGTCACGCCAAACCACCTTCTCCCCGGCCATACACTTTTCAAAAAAGATTTGCGCCACTGAATCTGACATCAATTTATTTGTTACCCTCTCTGTCAGACCTGGATTGGGCCTAATGGATCATCAGTTGAGTGCGCATTCAATATCATGACAGATAGCGTAGATAACTGTTCATGTTTATGTCCACTATTTTGTAAATACCCTCAGAGCTCCCAGTGCTACGCCTTTTTTTCCATTCAGAGCTGCCCTGAAACCGGGCCTTTCGACGTGACGGACCCCTAGACACCTCATATTTAGGTGGAACGCTAACCATTTCAAAATGAGGCCTAAAGGCAAAATCATGGATTCCCGTCTGGCTGTGGCCCTTGAGATCTTCTCGATTAAACTTCTGGGCCACCAGCGAAAATAATTAAGGACCGCACGCACGCTGCCTTTAAGAATATCATCTACACTATACAGCGCATATTGAAAAAACATACCGTGCGGAGCGCTATGTGATCACTGATTAATTGCATAAAGTGATTCCCAAATTCTGCCTGTCTCGAGCCCGGTCTCGGGAAATTTAGAGCGGCGAATCACGAGTCCGGACTTCAGACTGTACGAGACCGTGTCCGAGTCCTTGCCTTCCGAGTCCGAGCCAAGAGTCCGATTCCTTAAAATAGTGACTCGAGACCGGTCTCGTGTCCGAGAACGGTCTCGAGTACTACAGCAATGCTTGCAACCCTTACTTTCAGTGGCGTAACTAGCATGGGGAAAGGGGAAGCTTGCCCCCCACACACTCACAGCCTCCACTGTATCTGTCTGACATTTTTTACAAAGTAATTTTTTTTGCAAAGGACATGGTCTTCGATGATCATATGTATGTAATACACAGTGGTCTTGCACGCCCAATTCGGAAACCTAACCGTAGGCTATAGGAATCCAAATACGCGATTAACTTTTTGGGTTTTTTCGAAAACAGTCAACTTCTCATTTTAACTTGACATTTGAAGGGTTTTTAAACGCATTTTCAGGCAAAATCATATGACACCCTGGACAATTTTTTTTTTTGGGGGGGAGGCCTGTGTCCCCCACTCAGGCTGCAGTGTGCACGACGCCTCTGCTCCACCGACGGTTGGTCTGAGCCATAATTTAACTAACAAGATATAAATTATGATATTTATAGTTTGTTCATTGTTGTCAGTGCCTTTGTAGGCGTTTGAAAGCTTCATTCTAATGACCGCCAATTAAAAAACCAAGGCTTTGCCACTATACCTCACCGGACCCGTTCCCATTAACCCCACTCTAAAGGTGGATCCTATGTTGCTAGCTGGCAATGAGAGCGTGTGGCGCGCCAAAAGTACCTTTGCAAATTGTACAGAAAGGTTTTCGTTCAACACCTTTCATTTATTTATTGTCAATTTTTCAAATTACACATGGAGGAAGCAGGATTTGGCTTAGGAAAAGATCAGGATAGTTGCAAAAGCCAGTCACTTGAAGAAATATTCTTGTGCAAGTTGGACCTAGAAAAATCCCGCGTCTGTCTTGGCGCAGGCTTCGCGGATCGCGTTGAAACACTTCGTCGGCCACACCTTACGAGGATACAGCCACCATTGAAGTCGTTCGTTAATGACATTTTTCCTATTGACTCCAATGGTCATGTTTGCGTACGACTTGCCCATGATAACAGAATTTTATTAAGTATATCTGTCCCTCAAACAGTAAATAAAAAATTGTATTAATACTAACTTAGTGTCTTAAATATTTACACATACAGCACCGTGTTGCAGATAAGTGCTAAGTTCTTTTTTTTACTTTTTTTAAGGAGAGGAGGCTGCTCTCCCCTTACATCCTTATGTAAGAATACATTCAAGTTCTACTCAAAACTATCCAAACGCTTGCAAAAGCAAAACCGACGTTCCTGTTACAACTGAATACATAAATATTCTAATAAAGAGTCAGTCATCTGTCGGAAGATTTTGGTATTTGCACTCGTACAAAAAAGTCGAGCTATGCCCCTGCCTACCATCTTGCATCCTCACTGCCCGAAAGACAATTACCTTGGATCATTAAATCAAATCTTACTGCACACACACTATTGTATAAGAGATAGCGATGAATGCTTCATTCTAGTGCCCATGTTCCCCACAAGACTTTAGTTCCTTGGTTCCTTATCTCTATGTTCCGACCCCTCTATATTCCGATAAGTCTGCACCCCCCCCACACACACACACACGAACAAACTTTCCGCCTCCACTGGGACGGTTAGTACATTGAGGTGCATCCATTCTCAATCTAAAAGACGTTACGACGCAGATGCTGTTTCGATAGAGACAAACTAATTTTAAAATTTTTACAGTGTGAAAGATAGTTTCAAGCCATCTCGTAAATAATGCCCTCTGTATGTCATGCTTAGTAAAGCATTTTAGGCCCATGATTGTAAAGGAAAATTTTGGCAAGATGCAACACAACAGGCTATCACTTCGTAAATGAGCTTTATGTATACGATGATCCACCTACTTTCTGTGAAAGGCAGGATTGAATATCTTTCGATGGTTGTACCACTTGGAGTGATCTTGCTCGGTGACCAGACCCTTGCCCATAAATCGAACACCGTACAATTCATACAGCAGCTTATACGAGTCTGGTTTCGTATGAATGTCGTTCATCAGTAACGCCTATAGGCAAAAATATTCAATATCATTACGCAAAACACAATGCAATAACGAATTTGGTCATTCTTTTAACAAATAAGACTTGTACTTGACAGTCTTCTTTTCATGAAAAAAAAAAAACGTCGCTGACAACTTGTTTGTGACTTTAAAAGTTTACTTTACCAAAGACGAAAGAATGTAGCATAGGCGTAGGAAGCGGAGAGGGGAAGAGCTGAAGGCGGGGGTTGGGCGAAGGGGCTAGGGGCTTAAGCCTCCAGTGAAAAATTGGGGATGGGGCTAACGTATGCTTCTGCCCCACATACTTGTCCACTTTGCTAAATTTGTCAAACTTTCAAATAAATGGACTTAAAAATGCCCAAAATGTAGCATCAAATTTCATCTAAGGACTCTCAAATAGTTACTTTTTTTTGTCAAAGGGACCCTCCTGGACCCCTCCAGCAGGATGGCGTTCTACGACATTCAGCTTCACAGCCGAGAACAGCTACGGCTATACAAAGTATAGACCTTATGCATTACGTCAAGCGACGTCATTTGGGAGCCAAAACAATGAGATACACTGCACGCATGACTTAGACTTCGCACGCGCGCGTAGAAGACTACGCTAATATCTGATCGGTACACAAATCAGGTGTCTGAATTTGTTAACGTTGCAATGATGTGGGCTTGCCTCACTTTCTGTTTTGTGACGTCGTATGCATAAGGTCTATTTGGAATCACATCCTTTCAAGGCATTGTATCCATGGGTATTTTAAAGAATGTTGTAAAGCAAACTGGTTAGAATTATCACTTCCATTTCTGTGTCAAAGGTCAAGTACTATGTGCATTTACCTTGACAGTGGCAGGGTCCGCGACCGATACGAAAACTTGGTGGAAGAAGAAGATCACATACACCGGACCAAACTCTTGCTGTCTGAGAAGGAGAACAGGAATGATTTCAGTGTTAAACGCGGATTTATGATCTGCAGTCGGATTAGACTTCCTATTATACTGAACAAGTAAGGCTTCCGAGTCAGCTTGGTGTCACAAGAACTATGACATACGATTAGAGCGTCAAAGACGCAAGTTAGATATCTGGCACTCTTGCTGGTAGAGGCCGGTATGTCCATTTTAGAAAACGCCAAAGCACAAAGAAACATCAATTTTCTAAAACGAATACAAATCGTTTAGTAATACATCAAATTCTTCCATTATACCCCAAAGTATGGAAATTTCGGTGTTCTTCGGTTAGTTTTCGGGAGAGAGAATAGTTTCGGGAAATTTTGAGAAGTTTAAGAATTAGAAGAAGTAATTTTTCTTATTCAAGTCAAAGAAACAAAGCCCGTCTGTTCAGGCGCCGTTCTAGGGACACAATTGGGGGGGGGGCTATGTTGTCATTGGCCCTGGTGAAACCGGACAAAGGGAAGGCCCGTCGCGATGAATTCTGACATAGGGGGCACCGACACCTCAAAGGTGGGCACCGAAGAAGACTATGTTTGTAGCTAGTGGTGCTACCAGACGATGGGCAGTTTGCGGGAACCACAGGGGATGATATCTCAAGCCCTACACGGATAGCGTAAAGAAATCAGACTCACACATTAATAGGCGCCCGAAGCGCGCTGAAATTGTCCCTTTCATGTTAGCAATCCCCCCCCTCTTGCGATAAAGAGACGTGGGATTTGTGGAAAGCCTCACAAGTGAACGGAACAATGCTATACTCATGACTGCATGATGGTGCTTCGTCAGCTTCGCAAGCGTAGATGAAAAGTTGAGTTTCTTTCAGACGGTGAGGGGATCATGCTGCCATGGGCTACCATAAGGCCGTGGTGTGATTAACAAAAAAAAATGGTGGGATCCAGACTAAGGAAAAATCCCGAAATGTCTAAGACATTAATACGACGGGAACACAAGCATGGAGCTTTGAGCTGACCTCCAAATGACACTGAAAATATACCAAACTCTTCACAGTTCAGAATTCAGTTCACAGTTATGGTATCTTTACTTTGGATAAAATTTTCATAAACAGCTTGCAACAGGGTGAAATGTAGCCTTACAATCGTCATGAGAGGAAATTAAAGTATTTTGCATTAATTTGTGGTTCGAGTAAATTCAAATCATAAAGCCATCACTGGCATGTTACAAATGTTGCTCAAAGTATTAGACTGCTTAATGAAAACCCATTGATGCCCGCTTCTAACTTTGTTAGTAACCCTAGTTTGTGCTGGGAAAGTTCAATGATGCCTGCTTGGTGCCCGCTTCTAACTTTGGGAGTAACCGTAGTTTGTGCAAGAAAAGTTCACTGATACTTTTGAACTAACAATCTTCATAAGGGATACAGCGTGGACTGTAAGGATTGCGCGCGAAGCGCACCGAAATTTGGGGGCATATTTCATTGCTCAATGGAAAAACTGCATTCAGGCTCAGCCAGGGGTGCTTGGATTTGCCGAAGTGGGTACCAAGCGCCCTCACTGGGGGTCAGCTTCTCTTAGCCCCGACAGATGCAAAGGGTTGCTGAAAGGATGTAAAGTTCGAAATAAAAGGTGCGCCAAGCGCGCCGAAAAAATTGGGTTATATTGGAAAAGATTTTGTATTTTTCTTTGCATTAATAAAAGTTGAAAAAAATTGGATGTCTATTGGAGAATCTGCCCTAACTAAGAGCAAACCAAGTAATATGACTGCACAGTCGTCGCAGGGGATTACATTCTTTATCTTACCCATTCACAGATTAAGGCTCCCGGACGAAACTGGCAAATCTTTTTTCTTGCAAAATATGTTTACCACGATTGTAAGGCTGAACAAAGAATCTTCCAAAAGATAGGGAAAGGAGGTTAGAACTTCGCCACTATGTATTTTCGAGTTTCTCTAGAATCACGACTACAAGCAAGAACAATATTTGTGGAACATTTAACGTTGAATAAATCGAATATATTTAAAATGGCGAGTGTGACCGTTACACAGAACTGAAGATGAAAGCGCGCGTAGCGCGCGAAAATTTTTCAACTCATAGAAAGAATTGTTGCAGAACTTTCTAGCGACGGGCCTGATAAAGAGCATGTGGAACACTTCCTGAGGACATCTTTGTCTTCACCACTACCAGTTTTTATAAAATTTTATGAATATTTTGCGGGAAGCTAGGAAAAATTTTGGGGGGCTAAAGTTCCTCTAGCCCCCCGTAGAACCGCCCCTGCGTCTGTTCCTCTCCAAATGTGTTGTGGATCTTTGTTTTGTAGGTTTTGTTTCGTCGATTCGTTCCGGTAACAGTGTCTTTCCTACTTGTCAGTCGCACACCCGGCTGAACCTCAGTATGATACTATACATCCTGGTATGCCCTCCTAGCATGGGCGGAGATCCCGGGGGACAGGCTAGGGGCATATCCCCCCAATATTTGAGAAATTGCCTATTGACTTTGATTTTTCACACAGTAAATTATTTAAAAGTGGGGTCATGTCCCCTCCACCCAATATTGATAGCAAATCGCGGCCTTTGGCTCCTAGGGCCGCCGCCAGGTCTGAAGAGGGTTTCATAATGTGTGCACCCGTACGGTACAAATAAGAGGGGATGAATGAGGACGAAGGGATAACAATTAGCCTTAAAGCCCGACAAACGCTAGCTAGGAACTGTTGATACATCTTAATTTCGAATTGATTATATCCAGAAGATGCTAAGAAGTTATAGTTTTACCTTCCATAGTACCTGCAGTAAAACTAAAGGCTACATTTTGCAAGATTCCGAATATAATCCCACCACCACAGTTACAGTAGCCACCGCCTCACCGCAATGGCGTATATGAATTACAGCGTACTCACAGTTCCAGCATCCTGTGAATGAAAGGAGTGTGGTTTTCAACGGCTGATTTGAACTCTGAGGCATTTCCCATGAAAAAGCTAAATATTAAAAGAAAAAAAAACACAACTTCAACAGAAAACTAATATCATTCAACACAGCTTAATAGGAACTTTATATTTTGTCACCGAACATGAGTAGTAGATGCTGATGTAAATACTGATTTGATAATTTCAGGCTTCAAAGTGGTCAATCACAGAAATGTAGGAGGTTTTATAGGAAGGATATTGATGAATATACAGGATTTTATAGGATTTTTCCAGGAAAATATAGAGTAAATATAGGAGTGTCACACACAAGCAGTCCTTATCATCTTCAAAGTTCCTCAAAGTTGTGGATGGAAAAAGCGCTGTGCCTTAGAAAACTATACTGTTCAAATAATAAAAATGTGATTAACAGTATCACAAGTTTGGGCCAAGTGGCAGAACAGTGTGGTTCTACCATCAACATGGAATTTAAGAAACCAAATTACTATTTTGGTGGAAGGGTAAGGGTAATCCCCTGACCGTAGTGTATTTGCATATGTTGTCCCTGCCATGCATAACTGTTATATATTATTAGTACATGTCAAAGAGGCAGCAAAAATTGCAATATTAAAAGTTGTGAACACAGAATGTGTCTATACATGATGATGCTTTGAATGTACTTGGGTAGTTAATGTGTATAATCAAGTGTTACTTTATGTCCATAAGTACACAGACAGAATTCTCATCAGCTCCAATAATAACGGGGTTTAGTTGAGAAAATTTTCAATTTTTTTGCTGCTTAAATAGCAGGAAATGGTCTTTTTCAGACACAATTTGCTGTAAATGTTACACTGTATTGCTAGTCAATCTTGATAGTGTGAGATATACTGTAGGTGATGACAGTAAAAGATCATATGGGTTTTATGGCAACTGTATGGTTGCTATGAATACCTTCAAACTCCCTTTTTGCAGTGGCATATGCCAAACTGTCTCATGGAGGCCATGTATGAAGTATGTTCTCTGATTGCTAACATGGGGGAGGGGTCTAAGGGGAGGGGCTGTACCCCGCCCCTTTGAAAATTTTTGGAATGATTGGGTGTCCTTACATGCAATCTAGTGTAACACATGTTCATTTGAAGTAAAATTTGTTTTAAAAAATTTACATATTTTAGGTTATTAAATTAGAAAAAAATAGCATCAGCAAAGGGGAGAAGGGCATATAGCCCAATGTCCCTCCCCTAAAATTGCCACTGCTCACTTTGAATCTATACAACTTTGCAGGACAGTATAGTCCACATGTGAAGATCTATGCCTACTGTCTGCAAAATGTCTGTGCATTATACTATCTTTAACATGTAAAATCTTACTTGAGCAAATTACATGACAAAACTAGGGAAAGGGCAACTTGGTAAGTTCCCCCACCTGCCACCACTGATGGGCACTGCAGCACCAGACCCATAAAAGGATCAAATGTTCCACTTTAGTCTGTTGAATAAATTGATGTGGCATCCAGGGGCCAGCTACAGAGCTCTAGTGGAGATTAGGGAAACCTCCTTAGAGATCTGCATTTGTTAACTTGTAAACACTAAAGACTCTTAATTTTCTCAAAGCACTAAGTTCTTAATCTTTAGGGAAAAATTGTAATTGTACCACACTTTGAACAATCAACTGAATAATGGCTACTCAGTTTGAGGAAAAAATGGTAGGTGGCAAGGGAAATCACTTGGTATTTATATTGTACTACAATAGTTTGGGTTTCAGAATTATATCACAGACTAGCTTTCAGCGCATGCAAAGTGAAGGTTATGGTTTTAAAATGTGCAGGACAGCATGACTACAGGGGAAGCCAGGCAAAGGGCTCTGATCCACCCCTCGACAATTTAACTACAATTATCTCAAAGAGATGAAATCAAAGAGTTCTTAAAATCAAAGATGTGAGAGTGGAACATGTATGGTTGATGAAATATGAGCTTATTAGTGCCCAATGCAGTTTCAAAAGAGAATATCAGAATTCTATAATTGCCATTGTTTGCTTGCATCTATTTTAGATACTTGGCATAATCTATACACTGGTACCTGTCTGACTAAGCCACTCTAAGTCTAAGACACCATCTTGGAAAAGGAATTCATCTGAATGAACATTTCAGCCCTGAACACCAAAGTTAAAAACTTTTTTGGCAAGATCAGAAAAATATCGGAGAATATAGGAAATCAAGCCTAAAATCATCCAAATATAGGAAATATAGGATTTTTTGAAATATACAGGAAATTATAGGAAATGTAGGACAACCTTGATGCCTGAATTTACATCTAAAAAGAGTCCACCAGTCCCTACACTGAATTTCGATTTTGGAATGATTATGAAGGTATGCTTAAAAAGGTATGCTTAAAAAGTACGTCAAATCCTAAATTTAAATTTACAGTCTATTTTGCAAATGTTGAAATAGAAACTTCAACAAGGGTCTAACACTTTATTTTTTAATAAATATGTCTGTACTGAAATACAAAATGTCATCAGATGCCGGAGACATGAAATTAGGCAATCATACGTGATGTCACTCGTATACTCCTCAGTATTGCAACTTCTTGAGAAGTGTGCTTAGTACTAATGAGGTAATTGACGGCGCCAATAATGGATGGGGAACTTGTTTCATATACTTTTACAACACAAGTTTTATTTCCTAATAGGTAGGAATATGTAAGTAGCAAATTGAGAGAAGGTAAGTATTCTATAAACCCCTTAAGTTAAGTGTTATCTGATAGTGACAGGCCTACTTCTTGAGAAAAACAAAACTGAACATCATTACACATTCACAGAGGGGAAAATATATGATAACAGGCAAATAACATTAAATAGGATTTCTAAGTTCATCTAATTGTCTAAACATTCATCTAATAATCCAGGCTATGGATATAGATTCCAACGGTTATCGAGATTCTGAAATTTGTCTTACCTGGTTCTCTTTGGTCCAGGAAGATGATCATACCGACTATGTAACCGGTATAGATAGACACAAAAAGTCAGAAACGCCCCCAAAGCTACAGCAAGCACGACAAGGGCAGTGTATTTCAGCAATATAATAGTCAACATTTTGGCATCTAAATGGACAAAATACGAAAAACTTTTGGTATAAATTGTGACATCGCGATTTTTAATACACAGAAATGAAACAATTTGTTATTTTTTCTTCCTTGTGTAAAAGTAAACACAACTATGTAGTAAATGTCAGTTATCATACTAGGTTCTCTCAACTCGCTCAGGTGTTATCATTCAATATCTCCGGTACAATTTACGTTTCAAGACAGTGTAAAAATGCACGTTAGTAATTTAGACTAATTCGACCGAGAACTGAACCAACACACTCGTGGAAGACAGATTGGTTACCCGGTATGGGAGGTGAAAGCACTCTGCCATATGTGTACCATAAAATCGATTTCAGACACCTTTCATACTACCGCTGCAATAGTGATAACTTCCAATGTCTAAGTGTTTCATTTTGTCGTGGCATATTGCTGACACTTGACACTTTTGGCATACCTGTTTGAGGCTCGGGTCAGGGTGCCCCAGTTTGGACGGAAAATCCAGCTGGGTATAGCGGGATAAAAACAAATTAAAGGGAAACGGAGAGTGAATGCAGGGAGGGGACGGAGGAAGGAAAATACTGTCAAACGTTCATAACTTTATGATAATTTACCGGCCCGCTCCTCCGCACAAATTAGAGAAAGTTGTTGTTTCGTTATTGCTTCCAGCAGGAGTAGGTTAAAAGGAATTATCGTTCAAAAACCTATGCAAGCCATATAACATCATTCATCCTCCCACCCCAAGTCCCTTGAATTTTTAATTATACTGTTATAAGGTCGTCAGAAAACGATAGGCTAGCATACAATAGCCAAACTGTTATTTTTTGGTATCTTTTGTGTGCAAGTAAATGCCACTTGAAGAGGGTTGAAATGCTTCAGTTTTATGCCAGTAATTTTGTAAATATCCTACAGCTTTCGACAGGCCCTGGATCCCAAGAGCTTAGGAGGATCAGATTTGTGCTGCTTCCGCGGGATCGTTCTAATCTGGTTCCCACAGGACAAACTTCAGGCTACGAGGGAAAAACCTGTTAACACCCACGAGTCTTCTATGGGAGTCATGTAAAGAACTAGGTCTGTAACTAAGTCCACCTAAACCAATTTTGGTTCCAGTGATCACCATGGCGGGCTAATTCCGAGTCCATTACAGTGGTGGAGATAGGGAATTCGGTCAGAGGGGACGATAATGGCCTGTTACTACAGACAATGACCGAGGCTTGAGCATTTTGTTATCTGGGCCGAAGAAGAACACTATTAAACCATGCCATTTGGAAGCAATGCCAAAAATGGTGCAAGAGTAAGGTAAGAACCTAAAACGGCGCCGAGAGGCGGTTTGAGTCCGTCGGGGGGGGGGCACCTCTCCCTGACTATATGGACGCTCCGCCACTGGTCAAGTACCCTTTAATTCCCAGGAAATTCCAATTCCACTTTCCCGATTCGGGGACAGTGCCGAGTCCGGCAATTTGACAATGTGGCACAACATACAAATGGTTTTTATACCATCAAAAAAGGTAGAACCACCACTACAAGTTAATTGAAAAGTTCATGGGGTCGATTTTATAGCCTGACCTACCCTGCAATTTAGTTGATTGTGTGTGTGATCATTCATGTACTGAACTGTACACCAATACTAATCTGGCATTACAAGAAACATTTGTGTAACTTCATGTTTTTGGAATCGCCTGGACTCGGCTCGATCAGAAAAACACAAACTTAAGTCTGGATTTGTCCTGGTCCAGACTCGAGCGTTAAAGCCATGCCAGGGGCGTGTCGCTCCTCTTCCAAGATCAAAAGATGAGGCCAGGACAGCTATGGTAGATTTCACTTATGGCTCTCAATGACTGGCTTGAATGCTATGCAAGGAGGACAGGATAGCCTTTGTTGTTAGAGTAGTTGCTTCATGGTAACACATGATTTTCTTGCATTCCAGTGGTCTCCGGATCAAATCCAGGTGGAACCACAAAGAATCGGCTATTTAAGAAGGTACTTTCTGCGTACAAAATTATATGATTCAGGAAGTTCATTTCAGGTGTATGCTCCGTTGAGGAGCTGGAGGGCCTTCCCCCGCCTTTGGTAAAGCGGCTTAAGTCTGTGGATATACTATCGTCCTTCGGATGGGTGCGTTACACCGTATATGGCGGTCCAATAAAAATGTGCTGCCACAAATCGTAATAAACTTTCGTTTACCCCAAGCTGTATTAACTTTTTTAACAATCTCTTTACCTGTTTACTCGTTAATGTTTGAGACTGTAATGTGCATTTCCATATATGTATATTTTTAATGTTTATTTTTGTTGCCTTATCCTCCCTGGATCTTTGTGTTTTATTTTTTGAAATTATTTATTGCTTTTTTTTCTTGGCACTTTACACCTTTTTATGCCACTTATTAACCTTTTATGAGATTCTTTTAATCGTTTAGGTTCTGATATTGGATTTTGCCTTTGTTGCTACTTAACCTGTCTTTACCTTTAAATGAATTTGTATATATATTTTTATTTTTACATTGTATGTATTTGTTCTATTTGCGAGCAAATAATTACCATTTTGGGGATTTAATTAAGTTGAACCTGAACCTGAACCTGATGAGAACCATTAGCAAATACATCCCTGCTTCGCTCTCAACAGGCACATGAAGTTGTCCTCAGCTGGGGCTGAACATAGTTTCGAACCGAAGTCCTGGAGGAGGAATCTGACGGAAGGGCATGTCCTCCCCTATCGAAATATTTGTGAATATTTGAGGGTCCTAACATGCAATTAGATGCAACATATTGTGCAAATTTTAAGGAAATTACTGCAAATTTTTGCCATTTTTGAAGAGGGAAGAAATAAGGGGTTTCGTCCTTTAATTGTTTGGAGGGGGGTAAGCATACTTCCACCCCACTAAATTTTTGACCAGGTGGGGAATTTGGCTTCCCCCACCAGCTCCTCGCTTTATACGCCTATGTCGCTCTCTTATGTACACTAATCGAAAAGAGAAGGCGGATCTCGCCGGTCTTCATTAACGATCTGCGCTTCGGGATTTTATTGAAGAATAATTGCGAAATTCGGGTTTTCTTGAGAGAAAGTGGAAAATTTGGTTTTTTCCCAAGAATTTGCCCTTCCCACGGGCAATGGATCTTCGGGGAAGCTAATTGTCGTCGGGACACATATTGTAACGGTACGCATTATTGCTCCCCGATGATATTGGAAAATTACCACGAGGGGTCTTTTTCGAGGGGAGGGATGCCCCCTCCCCCGCTGACGCCATCCTGTCAGCTGTATACTTTTACGCCAACGAAAAGGTTTCTATAAAATATTCAGGTCACTTTGCGAAAAAGAATAACAATAAAAGGTGTACCAGTTAAACAATGGAAAGATCTAATTGTCTTCAACACATTCCTCCTACGAAAGCAACTTTGTCCTACAAATCACAAATTACATCAACGAGTTCTCGTTCGGAAGATATCTACGCCTATTAAAAGTGTAAGCCTAGGCCTAGTGATTGTCCTAGAATGCAACATTCCCGCCTGGATCTGAAACTTTCTGCACTGCTCTTGAGCCTGCGTGATCTACATGCAGTCCTTTGGCTGACCCGTACTGCATGCAAATGACGGATATATGTCTGCCCTTTTCCGCGTCATGCCACCGGTGCAA
>WURT03663248.1:6732-17976 GCA_009936505.3 Holothuria glaberrima | reverse complement strand
GAGGACATGAGAAATCTATTGTATTTCCTTAAGAGGACCTCAAATCTATTGTTCAGGTCCTCAGTCTGATACCAAAATAAACTCACATACACACATACATACACACACACACCATCATGAATGCATAGGTTTCTCTTATCATCGAAACCAAAAATGCACAATACCATAATATCATGTTTCTTGGTATCAGGCATGTAGCCAAGGGGAGTGTTCTGGGGGTTGAAACCCCCCATGACCCAAGCTTGAAAAAAATAATGGCAAAAAACACATGATTACTACAAACTTCATTATGTTTGAGGCACAAACATTGCACCATTTTGCATCTGGAGATCTAAAAAAGCCATTTTTTCTCCAAAAGGGAGGGAAAACCCCTCCCCCTTGTCGAACTTCTTCAAAACCCCTCCCATGACACAATCCTTGCTACATGCCTGCTTGGTATACATATTTTGACCAGAGGCATATCCAGGAATTTTCAACAGAGGGGGCAGAAGTTTTGATTGATGGCTAGCCCCCTTCCCTTTGAAAAAGAAGCAAAATAGTGCTATGTTTGACACATTTTGAAGCATTTTAATTTTTTGCCTCAAATTTTTTAACACATGACAGGCAATGAGGGGGGGGGCATTGCACCCCCACCTTGAATCTACCACTGTTGACTGTCCCATGCAGGGAAACTGCATTTCAAAGTGCTTCATTTCAACCCTTCCCTGGGGAACAGCCAAAAGATCACATCCTGTTCATGCTTTGTCCCTTCCATGCTGGCAGGTCTGCTCTTTGCCCATACAAAGTGAACCTCTTCCTCCTTTTTTAAAACCCTAGACCAGTGCATGAGGTAAATGAACTATTAACGTTGTCAAAATTAATCTTGGTAACCATTTTGGTACGGTATTTTGAAAGAGGGAATGACAAGAGTGCCTGATTGAAAAGGTGGGGAGGGGGGGGAGGGAAAAATAAACAAGGTTAAGAACCGTTGGGGTACATAAACAGGCATTTTAATCAGAGCATAAAAGCTCTGAAGTGTTTTTCTGTCTTTAGTTCTTTTAACATAGTGTCCTGGTCAAAGGTCAACTTGTCATGTTTACTTCCTTTCCTGGCTAATAAGAGTTTGTTGATTCAGGAATGCTTTGCAAAAAGCACTATAACAGAACAGTCTGCCAAAACAATAAACTCTATGAAGTGTATATAGAAGCATTCAAATACATGAACAAATAATTACGAGCTATTTTAAAATAAGTCAAATAATTTGTGAGTTCATGCCTACAAACGTAAATCAAAGACAGGATATCCTCCTCAAACTTCAGATTTGAATTCACAACAACTGTAAAACAAGGAACTAAGATCATACCTGCCAATTTCCTGTTGGATCCCAGCCAACATGTCCCACATGTCTGCAATAAAATAAGAAAGATTTTAATAGCTCTTAAATTATGTAAAGATACAGGATCAGAGGTGTGTGATTCACTAAAATGGCTGACTGTTGTGTCCATAGTAACTAATGACTACTATATGGTATACTATGCACTATTTTGTCAGACAGTAGGCCAAATATAAATACATTTTTCCATACACACATTTACACTTCTAAATTATTTTCAGACAATACCCTCATGTGTTCTGTATCACTGTATCATTTATAACCCTCTACCCTCACTCAATAGGTATAACAGGAGTGTCTGGCAGCTACTAAATTTGCTAGACATAAAATTATCATTTGCCTGTAAAGTTTCCAATAAATTTGTGGATATGTGCATTCCAGAACCCCAGTGAAGAATTAATGCTCCATACAAATTTATTGATCCTTATCAAAAACAGAACTTAGCATTTTCAATACCACAATATCAACTATGCACACATATTTACTGGTGGACAATCTTTCTAAAGATGGTCTCTCCATCTAATATTATTTCAAATACTTTAATTTTCATCTCTCCATGAACTATCTTTGTTTGATTTAAAAAATCACTTAGGGCAGATCTATTTACTACTTATATACACTCCTAGGTGATCTTTAACCTGATTTATGTAAACACCAAATATTATTTTTTGCAACTTTCATACACACAACTGCCAATTTTTCACATGTTCAAAACTTATCTATATATATATATATGAAAAATTGTTTTGTGAAAAAATAAGACACACTTTTGCAACACAAATAAATACTTCATCATCATTTAAACCCAAATGATGAAAGACTACTTCCACATCCCTGGTAATCAACAAACACTACACATACACCCTTTTATAAAATGAAATAACTAACACAATATCCAAAATGTTACATTAACATAAGTTAAAGATCTTTCATGATTCAATTTCTTTGCAAACCAATGGTATTTAAAAGCAATTCTATAAAGAATTTTTAGCTACTCTGGGCCCATTTTGGCCACCACACAAACAATTTTACATACATACTATAGTCTGAACATGGATAGTCCAAAAATGGCAAGCATGGCAGATTTATTTAGCAAAGTCTTTCCTGTTGTAATTAAGTTTCCTGTGAAATTCTTATATCTTGTCACAATATGCCACTGAATATTCAAAAAGTTCAAAGATCTTGAAAGGAAATTACTCACAAAAAATTGGAGGGTCGTGATATGTCAGCCTTTGTAAGCTTTCCACCTTTTTTGTCCTTCTTCTTGTCTTTTTTAGAAGGTACTGTGGCTTGAAAAACAGGTAATAAAAAAAGTGATCGACAATTGCATATAGCACTCAGGGGAAGGTCCAAAATCATTTCACAAAAGTCAATAATTAGCTCTTTATTTCTACAAATTTTAAAGCCCAAGGAAATTTTACAACCTGGCAGCTACTCATCCAGTATTAAAAACCTCACACCAGATCAGTCCTGTTCCATCCTAACAAGCTAAGCACTTACCTGGATATCACATGATCACATAAATTACTCAGTTTAATCAAACACTGGAAGATTTACATCTGTCAAATCATACCTGAAATAAGTTGCACATTTTCCCGTCTTTCTTTGTATGTTCTAAGCTTTATCTTTGTATGTCATGTTTAACTTTCACTGATAATATTTTGACTTGCTTTTTTGATGGATCACTTACACTATTTGTTTTATCTATCTTCTCAAGAGTTTTCTGAAGGCCATGTATTTTCTCACCTGTTTATAATATCAACCTGAATCTACTGTACATTCACTGGGGAGACTAAATTATTGTGTTGAAACTGAAAAAAATTAAATGAATAGGTCCCTTTTTTAATTTTTGGCACACAACCCTCATATAGGAAAGAAACCAACTTTTTATTTACTGATCCATGCAGCAACTTTTTTTTAAGATCCTTATATTATAGTTGAGAAGCCCTGAGATAGTGGATCAGGTCAGTGAGGTACTCTGCTTCTATGTGTGCTTCAAAATCGGCGCATCTTTTGCACTGGAGTGATCTTTCCGGTTATGTATAGGATGTGGAGAGAAGCCCATATGGGTTTATGGGTCATACCTTTATGTAGGGTGTTTTCCAATTGAGCATTTTAACTCAAAATTTGAAATCTTTTCCATTTTAACTCAAAATTTGAAATCTTTTCCATTCAGAGGGGAGAACTATTGACTTCTATTGGATAGAATGGTGGCATGCTAAGTTAATTAGAAGGTAAGAGGTTTATATAGTATATTGTCTAAACCAACATGAAAAATGAAAAACAATATAAGAGCTTAGCTTAAAAATATTTGAATAATCTCAAATCATTGCATTCAAACCCATTACGTCTTATAATACTTAATGCATGTTTGCAGATCTTAGTAGCAATAACATAAAAAAAATTGCAATATCATTTATTTTTGACATTAATATAATGTAAAATGTCACACACTTGATATTTTAGGTATGATTTTCTTCTGCCACAAATAAGAAAGGTTAAAATGTATGGGCTGAAGTTATCTTTGATTCCTTCTACAGGTCCCAGGTCCCACGGCCCATAGGGGTAGTACTTCACAGTGGTTTCCTTGAGATTAAGGGTATAATTGAATAATCCTCCCAAAGAATGGGTCATCCATCCTGTGCTAGGTAAAACCCTAGCCAAAGAGGGTGCTCATTTTCAGCAAGGTATATGGGAGCAGGCAGAGAAGCGTTTGACTCAATAACAGACAGCAAGCAACATAGGAAAAACTTTTACTCAATCGAGATTCACAAGCACTAACCCTACCATATTATGGCCATTTGAAAGAATCATCAAATAATGGCTAAGGTGTGAGACTCGCCATCTATAGGTTGCAGATCTGATTCTTTAAGGAATCATTACATTGTGTCCAAAGACAAATATGCTGTATCTCAATTGCCACTCTCCAACCAAGGAGTAAATGGTTCCCTGAGGATGTGGGGTAGCTTGTCATAACAAGGGGTGGGGGTATACACCTGCTGCAAATTGGAGATAGGTGACAGGTTATCCTTGAGCAGGGGTAAAGCACTTTGAGGCCCACTGAAATATACCATATAACAGTAAGCTTTTAAATAACTACTTATTATGGTTTTTTGAAGTTTTTTCTACTTACATGTGGGTGGTGGAGAAGTTGGGGGAGGAGCACTATTTACAGGTGGTGGAACATTACTAGATCTTCTGTTGGTATCTGCTGATGATGGCTGAGCTTGTCTCCTTCTTTGTTCTGAGCAAATGTAATAATAAAAGGAAGATTTTTTGACAAAATAAAGACCACAACACCTGTAATCTTTAGGAAGATAACAAACAGTAATCCCTGTTTGCTCTCCATCAAAATGGATAAATTCCTGTAGGTCTAATAGCATGCTCTTTAATATTTTCCAAAACATATTAAAGAATAACTGGATTACACTACCTAGTGACAAGGCTCATATAGCAATGTGAAAGTGAAAGCTCATGACTTCCTTTACAAAATTTTTCCATGACAACTTCTTACACTTTTTTCACAGTTCAGATATCTATTTAAAGCACATTGACCAGTAATCACACTGAAAACAATGGTAGCTATATTACCATCAGCAAGATAGCCTCCACTTCTTATTACCGTCATCTGATTCACCTTCTGTATTTCAATGTCACAAAACTCTTAAAAACTAAAATCTGCAGACCTCAATTTTATGATAATGCAGTTTTATGACCATCCATTGGTCAACCTGTCTGCCTTTTTTGGTTGTTCAAAAGAAAATTTAGTAGTCAACAAAGAAATTTGCCGAAACCCTAGAAGCAGCCTGTTAACTTGTTGTATGAACTTTCAACCGACCCACCATTTTTTGGCTATCCATTAATTTTGGTTGTTATGGTAACCGAATAGCTGTTAAAATCAGGCCATGATCTGGGTTCATTTTTACACAGAAATAGCCAAATAGAAGGTTGGAGTGGCTGTGTGAATGGCGCTTAAGTGTTTTAACATTTCCTTCAAACGTCACGGATGATACACAAATTTAGAAATTCACCTAACATTGTAGAACTTAGTCACACAATCAATTGAAAAGGGAAGGCCATCAGCACTTTGGAGTTTATGTTCTGCCAGTGGATGCTACATACAGACATACTATCAGGTATGCCAAGTTTTCAGAGTGAGAAAGGGAAATACCATTTTAGATAAAAATGACACCA
Source organism: Holothuria glaberrima (assembly GCA_009936505.3). Lineage (NCBI taxonomy): Eukaryota > Metazoa > Echinodermata > Holothuroidea > Aspidochirotida > Holothuriidae > Holothuria > Holothuria glaberrima. The sequence continues at coordinate 12,410 of WURT03663248.1, read as the reverse complement.
GTAAGAATCAAGTACTGGTTACATGAGGTTTTGCAACAGGCATGTTACTGTGCATTTTATGAAAATTGGAAAAAGTGCAAATCAAAAATTACCAATTTATGCTTAGAATACAAAATTGTTTCTCCTACATCAGATCACTGCGTGTCCACACAACAGATACAATTATAAATATAACATATACCAGTAGGCACAGATTCATGAACCTCCTGATGCAGAAGCAAACATAGCATACCTCTTCTTTCTGCTTTCCTACGAAGTTTCTCTTCGACAACTCTCTTAAATTCACTGGCCTCGTCGTCATTTGCAAAGTTGAGAGCAACCCAGAAGTCCTTTGTATCAAAGAATGAAGACAACAATGACAAATTTGACCCTTGGGAAGGGAAATGGTGAGACACCAGGGATTAACACACTCTCTGAAGGTTAACCTTGTGTACTAGCAAAAGAGTTACAGGTCCAATCTCTCCTATCTTACTTCAAAGGGTAGTTTTGCCAATTTAGAGGACAATTGGCTTTATAGGCATCGGACTAGTGAGTCAAGATTGCTGGTTCATTGTCATTGGGGAAGAGGCTTTATCTCACTCACCCCTCTCAACCCAGAGATTAAATAGGTACAGTACCTGCAAGGCTACTCGTCATTATATTCAGTTCATAACAGCAGCCATAAGATGGGTTGTCTCTGGGACATGTCATCACTGATCAGAGGTAAAACAACCTTTGCAAAACATTTTTAGACCTATTGCTTTTAAAAACACTGATAAATCAAAAATTATCACAATGTACCATTAACTTTTTTTCTGGTAATGCCGGTTTTTCACTGTCTGAAGTTAATGAACACCTCTTGTGACATCCTTAGAGACAATAAGGTCCGAGAAAGTCAAAGGTCATCACCCATGACATGGTACTGTACCACACATGAAGAATAAAAGTAATTCAATTTTTTAATTAATGTCATCACTCAAGAAGGGGAGGGGTAGGTGAAGAGCTTTCCTAGCCCATCCATTTTTCCAATAATCTCCAATCTAAAAGAATCCCCCCCCCTGAATTCCTAGTTACCAACACACTGTGTTGTTTACATAATTTCCACTACTGGATCACTTTCAGTAGTGTACAGAAAGTGAAACAGGACTGTATAACTACTGAATGTGATAAACGTCTGGAAATTAATAAAACCTGGCTGTTGCAAGGATATACTTACATTGGATGCAAAGTAATGGAAGAAAGAACGAGGGGCTTCATACTTTAAGTTGTTGTAAATTTCATGCTCCCAGATTAACTTCATATCCTGAAAGAAAACATTAATGTTTTCATAAGCAGCATATGGTATTTTGTTGTGAAGCTGAGTATTGTTGAACAACAACAACATCAAAAAAAAAACCTTGGCAAACAGCTACCTTTATTGATAGTTAATTGAACTGAAGTCACCAGTTTAATAAAGTTGATAGAAAATCATCTGAAAACAAGGCTGTCCTAAGGTCTTTAAAAGTTAGGCTGTCAGTTCAAGGGTTAAGGCTAGGGGCTAAGGGGATGAGTCCCTGGTGAAGTCAGCAGACAAAGACCCCACAAACTGTCACTGAAGGACAACGCATTAACCTCAGTTGATTAAGGTGCCCACAGCACATTTAGACCATGGAGAAATTGAAAGATCTTGGCATCATGTTGTAAAGTCAATGTTTTTTCACTCTATTCTGAAAAGTACATCTGCACATTTACAGTAAATAAAATCAGAAAGGGTGGGGATTTTTCCTTTCAAACATTTTTGCTCTTTCATTTCCATCCATACTTACAACCTTATAATGATAACATATTACAGCTTACCTTTTCAGTCAAACAAGCATTCACAATGAAAATGATTTCACTAACACAATGTTAATAACATTTCATACATAAGAACTGTTTAAAATATTGAAGAAATAGCTAAATCTTGCAAACTCCCAACACTGTTTTCCCCCATTTTTGTCCCAAATAGCCACAGTCTCCTGGAATTATTTATTTTGACACAAAGGGACTTCTGAGGTCAGAGGATCATGTTTCTTGCTGCCACCACTGAAATTATGTACCTTATGTCCAGTACACAGCATGTGAATGGCTCTTTATATAAGCCTCAGCTATAAAATGGTTACAGAAACTTGAAGTTTACACAGCATTGTTCTTAAATACAAAAGATTTTAAAGTTTCACAAATCAAACTTTAGGAAGAAAGAAGTTCCTTATACTGTATGAGAACTTGTGGAATAATACTTATGCCCATATATAAAAATTCTGTGTTAGATGGCATTAAGTAAACAGATGCTGTAACAAAAGTTCACTGTGATACTTGAAATTTCAGACTAGATAAATAGAAATGAAAATGACCTTCACAAACATCAAACTGAAGAATTCTGGTGGATGCTGTCTGAACGTCGCAAGTGTGTTCTTAACACAGTACTGTAGTTACAGTATATTGAGTAAGAGCAAGTCCTCAAATTAACTAGACACTGGACAAAATTTATCTATAAGTAATTCTGTATTAGCACCAAAATCTGATATCAAAAAATGGAAAAGCACTGTACTTTTAACTGTTGCCATGCCCTTTGCTTATTATCAAATCTGTTTATCAAATAAAAATATTGTCAAATAAAAATATTGTCAAATCTAACATTCAAATGTGGTCCTTAATGAATGCTGAAATTACAAGAAAATAGGCAGGATTTTGAGTGAAACTAGAAAATCATTGCTACCAGTTTACCTAAACTATAACTCGTGTTTCACTTAAGATTTCTTGAAACCAGGAGCATCTTTTTCAATTACCTCCTGGTACATCCATTTTAGTTTTCACACTTTCACACTGTTTATCAAATAAAAATATTGTCAAATCTAACATTCAAATGTGGTCCTTAATGAATGCTGAAATTACAAGAAAATAGGCAGGATTTTGAGTGAAACTAGAAAATCATTGCTACCAGTTTACCTAAACTATAACTCGTGTTTCACTTAAGATTTCTTGAAACCAGGAGCATCTTTAAAATTACCTCCTGGTACGTCCATTTTAGTTTTCACACTTGAATGAAGTCAGCTCAAATAGTAAATGAGTTTGTGTGCTCCTGGTAAATTGCACTAAGTTAACCATACATAAGTTCTATCAAACAACTTATTTGATGTAAAGTGTTTATTTACAACATCATCTCTGGTGGCACTTAAATCTCAAGCAAAATGGTGACTGTTTCATGGAGATAACAAACAAAAAGGTTTGGGCTGACTAAAGGGAGTCCTTTAGCTCATTTGCAGAATGTCTGGTTTTGTCAGTCACGTTTTTGTTTTGTTTTCTTGAACTTTATTTAAAAGTAATAGTAATTTGATTGATTATGGCCACTAACAGGGTTCTAACTATTCCAAGTTTAGTGCTGCCTAATTTGGTATCCCAACTGCCTAATGCAGTATCCATATAGCGTAGAAAGTGACTTTTCTATACGGAGACCATGGGCTAGGGTGAAGGTCTTCTTTAGAGTCCCTTCTGCACCTTGTCGGCCATCAGGAACTGCAAATTTTGGGAGAGACTAGGATTAATATCACTATTTTCAATAAACATCAGTTAGACAGGTCTATATCAGGGTTTTTTAATCAGTTCTGTGCTGGTTGGCAAACTGCAAATTCCAAGTAGCTGCTAGGCAATGAGAGTTCCAGTTGCAACCAATCAAAGCAGACCGATGTAGCTAGAACCCCGGTCATTGCCAGTAATTAATTACTCAGGTATGGCTTCAACTGCGGCTCATGCATGTACCACCTAAATACTCTTTTACAGGCCTTTCACATACAGATGACAGTAGCCTCCAAACTTAACTTTCCCAATAACTACTGTACCATAGTCTTTGGGTTACTAAACTATGCAATTTCTTCACAGAATTAAGAACTTTATTGCAGCTGTTTAAGACAAGTTTTGCTTGCACCACAACAGGGCCATATGAGGTCCCTTTGAGGTGAATAGAGTTAACCTGATTGACAGTAGTTTCAGGTTTTTGCCTCCAGACAAGACTTTTCTTACACAACATGGTGCCCTAGAGTTAAACACTTACCCAGATGTCATACACCCTGATAAAGAAAGATCTCTTCTCATTATCCTTGACAAAACATCCTACCCCACAGCATTTCTTGTTCCAGGAATTGGGATTTGGACTGGATTCATAAACCTGCACTACAGCTGAGGCTTGAGCCTACAAAAAAAAAAAAAAGATTTCACAGGTTAACAATATTTTGGCAAAATCTTTACAAAGATCTTTAAATTCTTGCATTGTTTCTTCATCAAGTCCAAGCACAGAATACTGAACAGTACTCATACATCATATTGCAATGTACAGTAGCCTAACACCTGCAATGATTTCTTCATAATGTACAGCACATGCAGGGGGAGGGAGAATTTTCCCCACAGTCATGCCTTTCCCCCACTTGCCACAGTCTGCTCCTGTACAAGTTTACAGTAAACATTGCACCTGAACATCATATTGCCCCCACCATCTTACTGTATTGCTTGGCCCCTTACTTTTCCCCACACCCCAAAATTTGGAAATCTTGGTGGTGCCACTAAATACTGATACTTTATGTGATTCAGTGAGGCAGGTTAAGTCACATTATGCCTGCCTGTATGAAATTTGAGTTACATTCAACACAATTTGATTTCTTGTAAATTCCTTAAACTAGTCCATTCTGATCCAATTCTTCCACACAAAATCTGAACTCCTGAAATGACAAACAAAATGTCCTTTTAGAATTGCTCGAAACTTTTTCCACAATCAAAATTTCAGTCCTTGTAATATCAACTTTTCAACTAACCAGAAAGCCAGAAGGCTTAGTGGTTCCACTTTCCAGCAAATTTCCAAGATTTTTGCTGTTTCCACTACCAAGACCTCGAGTAACCTTGACCTCTATCAAATAGAATAGGTCCATCTTCTGACCATAACACATCCAAAAGCCAAGTATGAAAAGTATGCACACTTCCTATTTTGAGATATTGTGTTTAAAAAGAATAATTTGGTTTTAGACCTCTGGTGAACTCACTTGACCTCTAACCTCCACCAAAAACTATTGCACTCTTTCTCTTGAATATAATAAATTTATATACCAAGTATAAAAGTGCCCACCATTTGTAACTTGAGATGTCCTGTTTACAAGAGTTTCATTTTTGTCCTCTGGTAACTTCACATGACCTTTGACCTCTACAAAATGCAATAGGGATCATTTTCTGACTATACAGCATCCACAGGCCAGGTATAAGAGTATCCATGCTTTTTTCCTTGAGATATCGTGTTTACAAGGTTTAGCAAGAACGAAGGTATCCACTATTCCTATCTTGAAATATCGTGTTTACAAGAAATTTTCCCAAGGTTTTATAGAGTTTTACCTTCCCTGACCATAGATAATGTTTGACCTCTACCAAACACAAAGCATGCACATGCAAAGTATGAAAAGTATCCATACTTTCTACCTTGAGCTATCATGTTTACAAGGTTTTTGGTTTTTGACATCTGGTGACCTGACCTTTGACTTCCACCAAAAAACAATAGAGTTCTTTCTCTTATTATGATAAATTGTCCGTCCGTCCGTCCGTCCATCCATCCATCCATTTTGGAAGTTTTACCCCTCTGTGACCTCAGATAAGCTTTGACCACTACCAAAAACAATAGGCTTCATCTTCTGACTATAACGCAT
>WURT03663238.1:0-17978 GCA_009936505.3 Holothuria glaberrima | reverse complement strand
CTGCATAAATTTAGGAAATAAGTAACAAAAATATTGTCACATGATTGATAGGAGCCATTCCTGAACTAGTGTACTGGTGTACACTACTTCAAATTGGGGGGGGGGGGGACTGCATTTTCCCTTTAATGTCTGTCATTCAGCAAAAATGCGTAATTGGGCAAATAAGGAACTCAATTGGACTTTTTTATGGGACCAAGTCATCATGATCCAAAAGCATTTCTAGGGCTTTACTTTACAAAGACTAATAACACTATATCAGACCATATATTGTAATATTTACCACATCCAAATAAAATGCAACTTTAGGGTAATGCCATTTAAGGCCTCAAATCTACAGCAATGTATGATGCTTACTAGCAATGTGTCATTCTGGGAAGAAGTACTGTACGTTTATAATCCATAGTATGTGGCATGTATGGCATAGGGAATGCATTTGCATCCCTCAGAGTCCCTACCCAGGACATTCTACCTCGTACGAAAAATGGGAAAATCCCTGCAAAGTCTTTGGATGATCTGAACAGAGTACTTCCTGGTGTTTTAGATATCCTGTTGCAAGGGTTAAATAGCAATTTCATCATACATTGGAAGAAAATCTGGTGTGAGGTATGTATGTTGTACATCTAATTTGAAGGCTCTTCCCTTAATGCAGATAGCAGTGTCAAAGATGACAGTGGAAGCACTTGTGTTGTCATAGTAACTGAATCGTTTGTTATAATTGCAGGCCATTCGTGATGGAGTTATTGAGGCTACTATTGACCATGAGAAGGGTTACATCCAATCAAAGGAGACGGTAGATGTGTACTCAACCAGAGAACCAATGAATGCTTATCACCAACGTATTAGTTTCTGTCTGGACATACACAACCAAGCCGTCAAGGTGAGGAGGAAGCAAAGTATTTCATGATGATAGGCCATGGTGGAGTTGAAGCCAGCTGAACCAAGGGCCACTGTCAGTTTCCCTGTATTTTAGTTAAGTTGGTAGGGGGGCACCTTAGATTTACTGGGTGATGGTAACCAGTACCAAACATTTTACACATTTATTATACTAAGATATATTTTGGGTGAAGCAAGGCCCCTTGGGATAATGAGGGTCTCTTAGTTATTGCTGAAGATGTTTTCTGTAAACTTTCAGTAGACCTGTGTATCACATTTGGTAAGTTCACTTCATGTGATATTAAGGCTAGGATATTGGATCACATTCCCCTTCCAGAGTGTCCCCTACCCTGTGGAGCGGACTATGATTTCTCAGCTTCTCAGCTTCCCAAACCACCGTCTGCCAAAGCAAAGAAGACTTCGTCCAATTTTATCTGCAGACTTCTTCCCATAATATGACTTATTCAGGTACTCTCTCATAATTCATGCTATTGTTTTTGAGTGAGTGTTTGCACTCCTGTAGTCAAGATAGTCATAAAGTGGAAGCCTAGACTGAAACCTGAGAAGTCCTATCATCACTTTGTTGCATAACCACCTGTGCAGTGGTACTACTGGCGGAGTGGGTATTTCAATGACTTACCATACTCTGTGGGTGGCATAGGCTACTACATGATTTAAATGGGACCAGATGTTGCCTTCTTGTGAATATTCACTAACAATCAACCAGTCTTGAGGCCACATATTTCTATGAATATCCAAAAGAATTTGTTTGGTGTTCACTTCAGCAGGTGTTAGGGATATGACTGAACAAGGAATATGCTTTGCAGCCTGCTATGTAGGCAAAGTGTCCCAGGTTTACAAGGCTGTCAGTTTGCATCAGGGCTCACTTTGGGCCAACCAGGAGTTATAGAGTCCTTCCCCCCCCCCCCTCACCCTGCCTACCCCTTAGATGATGGTAAATATAGGCATGCATTATATGAACTGTAGTGACCTTCCACAGTATCGTTTGCAGGGATGTGTTGGGATTACTGGCATTGCTTCATTAATTTCCACTGTAGGGAAGGCTATTTTGGTATTGTATGAGTGATAGGCTTGAAGTATTGTATTCTGCAGTATCTTACTCAAAATGTATGAAGTAATAAAATCATCATTATAGTATTTTACCAATTACAATGTGCTGAAGGAAGGATCTTCAAAATAATTGAATGGTTTCAGCGTTTGAACTGGTATTAGAGTTTGACATCTATAAGCTAACAGGCTGTGGCAGTTTATGTGGAGTTACAGTAAATGCATTAATCAGACTTTTCACTCCATTTGTACATAAACTCATTATGTGCCACTTAGATTATCTTGTTAAGCATGTTCAAGAATTTGATAAGATGTTTTTTTCTTGTCCTTATGCAGGCTATGAGATTTCCACCAAAATCCTACAACAAGGATCTGGAGTCAGCAGAGGTGAGTGTCCTTTGGAGGTTTTGGCATTTTGTCTGTGTGTTTGTTTGTTTTCTCAAAAATTCAAGCATTTTTCGTGTTGCCAGATGGTTTGTCTGAAGTGTGGCAGATGAAAACAAATTGCCCGGAATTTTTAAGACAAACATAATGGTTTATAAAACCAACATTTCCCTGGGACTCTTGTTTGTGAAGACTGGGTGACAAATTAGAGCTGAAGCTAAGATTACCTGTATGATGTAGCTGTACACATGTCTGATTCATTGCATCACATTTGTGTAATGCAAATGTTATTTGTGCATGGTAGTCACAAGGAGATGGATCACAACCTGTATTGCTGTTTTGCTTAATTGGTCACTTGGTGACGAAGACAGAAACCTATGTAGTCATGCTGGTGTGATAGTTTTTTCCAAGTTTGGACATTGAAAACATGAGTTTACTGAAGAGTATGTTCATATTGTGCTAAAAGTTGGATGGCCATCACTGATTTTATGTTTCACACTGTTGTCTTTCTTTAATTGCATCAACACATTTGATATTGTGAAAAAGTTAAAATTACATTAAGGGGTCAGTTATATGTCGAGGGCTCAGCAGTGGCAGCAGCCATTTAACATTATTAGGTATACACACTAGTATTAAAGGTATGTCACTATACCCAGCTGCTCTTGTAATATCAGGTTCTCAGATAACTCCCACCCAGAAAATTTCCCCTGGACAACTTCCCCCGGAACTATTCGCCCCTATTCGCAGCTGGATAGTTCCCAACCCAGACACAATCCCCACCCAGACAATTTCTCACCCATATCAATTCCATATTCCGTATTGTGTTGTGGGGAAAGCTGTCTGACGTTGAATGCCACAAATGGGAGTTTTTCCAGGGGAAGTTGTCTAGGAGGAAATTGTCGAAATGGGAGGGGGGAAGGAGGGGGGCTGCCCACTCATAAATATCATAGTTTGGAACTTTCCAATGGATTCCAGGTTGTTATGTGTACAGGTTGTTTCCTATCAAATTCATGACAAAGAACAAATCATCAATATTCAATTAAAATTGAAACAAGATTACACTGTGGTTTCATCCCAAAATGTCATTGGGCTTTTAGTAATTGCTTTCCTTAAGTACATTCATTGAATTCAGCGGAGAAAACTGCAGAAAAAATTATTTTGCAAAGGACCAATCAAGAATAGGATTTAACACTGTGCAAGTATGCATATTCATGTACCAGAACCAAACAAAAGTGGAGATACAAAGGTTCACGCTTGAACTGAAATTTGATAGTAATTTATAAAATTTGTCATAGTTTGCATGTTTTCTGATATGGTATGTTTCCACACTTGCTGTGAAGGTTACATGGATCTATTTTTGTTTTTTGGCTTCAGGACCGAAGAGAGAGAGACAAACAGGACTTGGAACTGGCCAAGGAGATGGCTGAAGATGATGAGGAGAGCTTTTAGAATTCATTACCCTGTTACATCCTCTTTGACAAAGACAATGGTGTAGCCATGCAGGATAGGTGACTTTAAGAAAGTTAACTTCGTTGTTAAGCATGTTGTTGAGGACATTTGTTGCAAAGGATATTTATACACCATTCTTACAGTCATGGAAACCTGGAAAGGTTGTTAGATTGTGACTATGCATTTCCCATGTCTAGAAAAGCTGTGACAATATTTCAAAAGAAACAAAATGTCAGACAAATTTCACTTGCAAGGGCATTTTACATCTGTGAGAAAGATATGAAGAATTGTTTGTAACTTGTACAATTTCCTGAGTGTGTAAGTGAAATGCTCTTGAGGTAAAAGACATTCCATTCAGTGGTGGCTCTTAGGTTTGAAGGGGGTGGGATGGGGGTAGAGGACAGCATACCAGCCCCATAATATTTTTGTGCTAGGGAATAATTAGGGGATAAGAGATTACTCTCGGACAGAATCCCCTTTACCGTCCAGCCCACCTTCTTCCACTTGGAGCCATTGCCGATTCTGTGACTGGAATGAATTGCATTTTTTAACTCATTTGTCTGGAATAATAATTAAGTTACATAATCTTGTCCTAGAAAAGTTTGATAAATGTCATGTCGTGTTTATGTCCAAAAAGTGCACAAACCTTATGTTAATGTTTCCCTCTGACTTGTACATATCGTTGAGCATAGGCAAAGAAGGCAGGGACCTACCCCCACCTCTCCTCTTCCCGGCTGAGAGAGTAATCCTAAACACCTATGAGGTTGAGTTATTGGGGGATGTAAGAATTGTTTGTGCAGACTCTACACCTTTAGAAGTACACATAAAGGAGAAGAAACAGCATCTTCCTTGACATTTTACTAAAACTGGTGCAAAAGTTCATTTAACTTAATCTTGAGATCTATGTAGATGTTTTCTAATGTCTACAGAAACAAGTGCCGACTATGCTTTAAGCATCTTGCGAAAATGAATGTGCAACACAATTCCTGTCAAGGTCAGGAAAAATTTCCTGTTCTGTGTTACTGGCAAGTTCTCAACATGAGTTATATGTTTTAAGAACAGCACCTCAGAGCTTATCAGGGTGACATACTAAAAAAAGGAAGAGTATTTTTCAAACAAGTGGAAGGTTAAAGTCAAACTGCAGATGTATAATAATATCTGTCATTTCTTGCAATGTATATGTCTCAATGTATGTGTGCAGAAAGTTCAGGATACACCAGTACATGAAAACTTTCAATGTACAGGTCATCCATTTTTCCCTTTTATTCACAAAGGGGGTGTAAATGACCCTCTTTCTTTGTACACACTTCCCCATCCAGAGCATACTTTGAAAAAAGTGTGAAAGGTGATGATTTGTCAGTAGGAAACTCATTGAACTTTACTCTATCTTAAAAGGTATATTTAATCTTGATACCCCCTTCCCCCTTCCTCGACACCCCCACCTCCCAGTATATGTATTATACTCTGGTGAAACTAAGGGAAAAAATGGATAATCCCATCACAAGTTTACAGGTTCAGTCACTCTCTGAAATTATCACAACTTAACTGACTCTTCAGTACATATCGAATAGAAAATAAATACTGCAAATTATTTCTTGCAATCAAAATGCTGTTTTTGTTGCTATGAAGTGCAGTGCTTGTCTCTATTTGATGACAGCTTTCTCAAGCCAATTTCTTTTAATGAATTTAATACCTCAAATATGTCTGAAGTGAGGCTTTTCTTTCTCACAGATATTTGTCAGTTTAATATTTTTGATGTTATCTTTTGCAAGAGGGTGTAGTGGGTGGGGGACAGGGTATGAACAGTGTACCGAAAAGTTGCTTGGTCATCGGCTAGCCATTTTGTACTATATCTAATCACTTACAGGATTGAGCAGTACAAATCCATCAGCATAATTTCCATTGTTAATATAGTTTAAAAATGGTGTTACATGTTTTTCGGTAATGTACGGTACTTCTTATGATTGAAATGAACTAGAGGAATAGTGAAAATAAATTTGAGGTGAGTTTGTTACTCATAAAAAAAGTTATTTGAGAATTTTGTTCTGTTCATCATTTAGTTTCATACTTTTTCTGTTTTAAAACCTTTTCCAAAATGAGAAAATACCAAATTTACTCCCTTGTTTTCAATTTGCTATCACTGCATGAGTTGTTTCGCCACAAAATCATCAGTTGCAACACAATACCTTTCTCAAATTTGATGTTTTCCTGTGGTTTGTTGGGGATGCAGTGGCATAGGAATGGTAAGGGGTATAGAGGGTATACTTCCCTTGCAAGTTTCTTGCATAATGTTAGATATAAACAACATGTTATTCTGCATGAATCAAACAAAATAGTCCCCCGAAAATGATCATGTAAGTGAAGAGAGTTACGGCCGGTTTTACCTTGGAAGGGGGGGAGGCTGGGCTGGGCACAAACTAATGTGGGGGCCCCCTTTGACTATAATCTGTTTCCTACTGTGGGTACCTCATGAATCAGTGTGAATTACTCTACCCAAAAATGTAATTTTATGGGGCTCCTGGGCCCGTGCCCTGCTGGCCCATTCTTTAATCAGGGAGTTGTTATTTGGGAAATAACTCCCTGCTTTAATTCAGCCCTGAAGAGAGTCACTGAAGAATTAACATACATGGGTATGCATAACTTCCAAATTAGGGTGACCACGTGATATTCTCTGAGATGACACTATTTCTCAGCATGGCTGTGCATGCTAACCCCGCAGATAACCTACACAACTTTTTTGTCCAAGAAGTCAGATGGTTTGTGAGCACCACAATTAATTTCCTTCAATATAACCTCAATTTTTTCAGCGCACTTCGCGCGCCTTATATTTCGTGGTCAACATCATTTCGGCAAACCATTGCATCTATCAGGGCTTAAAGTAGCTGGACCCAGTCAGGGTCAGTAGCTTAGCCCCCATGTTGGCAAATCTGTAAGCTGAGCCTGCATGCAGTTTTTTTCCTTTTGGATAATGAAGTATACCCCCAATTTTCATAGTAACCCCAAATATTGAAACATTTGGCGCCATTTTGCATCTGTGTACCCTCCTCTCATGGACTCCTCACCAGAACAGGAGAGAAGTTTTAGGCCAATCCCCCCCCCCCCACTTCCAAAATCAAATCGACGCCCCTGGCACCACCTACACATTAACATGCCCTCTTTCTTTTCCAGGAAAATCGGCATCAATGGGTTACATTAACATGAGTAATTCACAAACAAAGAGGACCTAAAATTGACGGTATACTTTTGGTACAACTTTTCTCGGCCAGGCCATTTGTCTAAGAGTGGTGTACCCCCTTAAAACCTAATATTGTACCGTGTCCGTAAGCTTTGGCATCTTGTCTTGTCAAACGTAACTGTGTAACAGTTACAAAGATGAAAGAAGATTTGTACATCCACATAAACACAAATGTGGTTTGTCAATGATAGGATTGGAACCGTGTAAAAAGCTAATTGTAAGCTTATAAACTGTTTCTCAGATGTGTACAGCTTTTGGTTAACACATCCGCCCTTTATAGACTATTTTAAACATCAAGTATTGATGTGTCAATGAAAAGGATCTAAGGATTTACCTGCCTTTGTGTTTATGAGAAGGATATCATTGGTGTTACCTGGTCTACAACAACTGTCGGTTGCTTACCTTTTAGGTTTTGTAGTAAGTGATATAAACAGGGAAGTGTGATACGGTTTACAAGAATTCAGTAATGGGTGGGTGGAATCGTCAAAATGCATGCTGGCTTTGTTAGGGATGGCCATGGGCGGCGATCCATCTTTGAAAGTTGGGGGATATAGTCAGTGGCACTATTAGGGTTCCTATATCTCTATATAGGAACCCTTGCACTATCTAAGTAGATCTAAGCCACCATCAGTTGACCCAGAGCGTACAAAGAAAATATTGGCCAAAAATACCCCTCCGCCAGATCGCCGAAAATTGCCATTTCCTTACCTCCACAGCAGGCAGTCTGACAGCAGGTGTTGATTATGTACGTCTCCTCTCCACGTACATACTCTAACGAGTGCTCTCAGTTTGGGTGCAGGAGCACTACACGTCCGCCGGGCGGGCAAGCCCTTTCCAGGCTTTGCAACGTGATACTATGATAACTGTCATAAATAGCCTATTTGCTAAAAAAGTAAATAGGCCTATTGTAAAAAGTCTAGAAAAAGGTGAAGTGTTCTGATTTACGAATCTGCCGGGTTGATTTCATGGGGAGGGGGGGGGTATAGTGTACAGTATCCCCCATCCATTTCATTAGGGATATATTCCACATCCCCCAGAATCGCAGCCCATGGCAATATCAGTTCATTTGTCGAATGTTCTCAAGTCCATCCTTCTAACTTCCTATTGGTTAGAGCCTCTTGTGTTCAGTACAAAGATCAAAATTTTGAGCTCTTTATCATGGAGTGTATAGGAACTGCTAGGAATTTTTCTCCACACTAAAAATATTCGTTTCATCCCCCAGGATCGCCGCCCGTGGTCCCTTGACATTTTCACCTTATCCTAGGTGTCCACCTATGGAAAAGCGTTTAGAAACAAGGTTTTTAAGACAATCAAACTCCGCCTTTTGAAGGTATCCTAGCCATCAAAGGGGCTCTGCTAGAAAGTTCCTGCTATAGGCCTTTTGAATTTGGCTGACGCTGCAAATATTATCAAACCTTTGAAAGACGAGAAGCGTATGTAACTACTAGGAGGGGTAACTGGGAGTGTTATCCACGGGTCGGCCCTACAGCTCTGGTGAGGTTCCGCGTCAGAGCACTGGCGTAATTTATAGGAGCAAAGCCCCGTCACGTATTCCCATGAGTATGTTGATCAAATTAATCTAACTTGTCTGTCAGAAATGTCTCACGGCGTTATATGATAAACCCATACTAGTATCCTCTAGTAGTATAGGAGGGGAGGGGGTTGAGGAAATGGGGGAGGTGAGGAGGGGTGAGACTGTTATTGTGATCCAGTTAGGCACTTTTTTGTAACTTCTGTAGTATACCTCACGCAATTCTTTCGGTTTTGTGATTTCCGGGGAGTGTGTTCTCGCCAAGCCCTCCAGACTTTTTAGCAAAATTCCCTTTTCACCACATATTTTGCTTACATGATGCCCTGTAAATCGCTATTGCGTGTATGATTGTTGTTGTGAAAAGAAACAATAAATGAAATGAAATAACTGAGACAATTTTGGATCAGCAAGAGATTTCCAGGATGCCTTCCCCTTAATCCTTTCACGCAGACCTGAGTAAAGGCCAATTCATACCTCAGCACAGCGCTATAAAGCTATTGAAATTGAAAACTGTTCAACTCTGAGTCATGTCTGTGGTTGGCCCGGAAGTGCAGGAGATGACCATATATAGCCCTTATAGCTTTATACCTCGTGAAAAATGGAAGTTTTAACTCTTTTTTTTCATCTTTTTCCAGGATTGTTGATAAACACATTAAATACTTCATAACTCTTCTCAAAAAAGTATATTTCTTCGTAACTCTCCGACCACCAACTGTTGCATTATAACTGTTTGAAATCTGGGATTTTGAAGAATTTCCCTTCAGATGTGCCCCACTTTTTGATATGTTGCCAGGACCGTATCCTGCGGGGGGGGGGGGCAGTGGAAAACTGCCCCTGAGATTTCCGCAACACGAAAATGAAGATTGGCCTCCTTGACAAAAAGAACAGTACTAAAATGATGAAAATTACACTGCCCAAATCATGATTTTAAGGCCACCGAAACCTAGAAGATCGCAAGTGGGTTCCTTTTCTTCCCAAATTTACACGGAGAGGTCCACGGACACCCTCCGTGGATGCATTCTTAGGCGGGTTTCTCCTCCTGACAAATAAACCATCTATCTTCTACAATATACATAGATTGAGTGCACGAGCATGTACGTTGGCTAAAGATAAAATAGGCTGTGATTACCTTTTTTATGACTAGCTAAACTGAAATGATGTGTTAAAGAAACTCTTAATTTAAAGGGCATAAGCAGTCGCCGCAAACTTATTTTGAGACAACGGCTAAATACCGCAAATGTCCTGTTATTTCATTTCAAGTACCTTCTTTAATATGTTATAACATAAGTATTGCATATTTAAGGTAAAATAACGAGTTAAACTATACGTGAGTTTCTCATCTCAATGAGAAATATGTTGTAACAAGATCCTCAAAAGCCATTCATGAAATAGGATACCCGGGTACACCCATTCCAATTGGGGTGAATGCTTTTTCCCGTTCAATCAAATCTAATTTTTCTTTGTGAAATCTGAGCTTGTTTCTAAATCATGAAATCTAAGAGTAAAGAAGATTTAGATGCAACTAAAATGTATTATCCCCCTTCTCATCTATATAGGAGACATTCTGACCGAACATTTTTTGCAAGCCTGCACTACGGCTATACACGCCAACCGATGGTGGTTCACCCAGTGGCGTACTAAAAGAGAGTCAATGGGAAGCCCGCGCCACGTACCAGCCTTACACGGATACTGTGCCACAGCCGAAAAATTCATTACATAATTTACATTTCAGATTATATTATTAGTCCAAAGCTTTCCCAAAGATAACACCATTTCAGATCTCGAAAAGCTTAGAACAAGACCGATTTCTCAAAGGGTAGAGGTGTCATCCCTCCCCTGTGGCAATATCCTAACACCGTGCCGGGCCTCCCAAAATAGAAAAAAAAACTAAATAATGAGGGTTCCTAAACATATAATCAATCCTACGTTTTAAGAAGGTTTACCAAAGACAGTGCCATTTTTCATCCAAGCCACCTCACAAAGAAAAAAAATTTCCAAAGAGAATAGTGTGTTATATATGAGAGTGTCATCCTCTTATCTAAGAGAGCACCTCTTGACTTACGCCCAGCCAAAGTAGGAAAAATATCACTAAATAAGACAATTTGTAAAGATATAAACATTTCAATGCTTTGCAAACTACATCATAATTTTGTACCTAAGCCAGGCCTTACATGTACCCTCCCCTCAGCACCCCTTCAGGGAGGCACTCATGCACAGGCCAAAAAGGAAGGATCCTCCCGGGTGTCAACTATCTGTAGGCACGCCACTTGGTGATCCGCTTAGTAAGTGTCATCACTGCCCCCCCCCCAGAGATTTCGCCCAGGCTACGACCCTGGCTACCCCTGCCTTGTCCAGAGAAATTAAAACCAACACTATAAAAATCCTCTATCGTTTTAGAGCTTCACCAATTGATGCTAGAAGCGAGTGGTGAAGAGTAAGTTTGCCGCCACATCACTTTACAAAAGGTCGAATGGCTCCATAATGGACTTTCTGTAGGTTGTCGAACTAAAAGGGTAAAAGAATGAAAAAAAAGAAAGAAATAGAAAATGATTGGGGAAAGACTCTGCTGGAATTCTGCGAAAATTTTAATCACATGAACTGGGTAACAATTCTGTAAATTTAAGTGTTAAATAATTACTTCTCAATGCACGATGAACGCATTTTCTTCGGTGCGTTAACAGCGCATCTACTCAGCTGCGTGCACACATTCGCGCATTTCACACACTTTTGACACGCAACATATGGATCACTGGGAGTACGTCAGTTTGGACAATTTCGCTGGCCGCGAGTCAGAGCAGCCTTGGGTAGTTGCTAATTAGCAACAACTCTTTGGTCAGAGGAAATAAAGAGACGGGAATACAGGCGGGGAGCTGGCTTGAACACCTGTTTCGGGAAGCACACCCCCAGTAAATCCTCCATTGACTTTCATTTTAAAAAGTTAAGTGTCCTCTTTGTACAACCTTGCAAAATATTTAGCCAGGTACAAACTAGCCCTCACAAGATAGCTGACAATTTGACAATTCATGGCACTTTAAATTACCATACCATGACCATAAGGTAATTTTGATAGAGTACAGCTCAAACTTTTCTTACATTTACTCATTCCCGTTTACTCACTCAAAGCTTCCTATAGGGCCTCCAGCTTGTAAGCCCATAATTTCCCGAAACTTACTTTAATTTACCCCATTTTAGCACCAATGATAACTCATGTAGTCTACTTCCATATCAAAGTGACAAAAGACCCATCCCATGAGGTAACATATGGAAAAAACTCCAAAAAGCTTTCCCACTGTGTCCTCTTTTTGGTGTTCCTTGTGATGAAGGAAAACAATGAACTAATCAATATATGTAAAAATGGGGGCGTGCTACCTTTAAATTGAAATTTTAGAGACCGGCGTACGTACCGAGCGCCGCCACAAGTCCACTTTACCAGGGAAACTAAACGAAATCTCACCCTGGTATTTCCTCGAAAGGACCCTTGACTGCATTTACTACATTTAACAATGGGGAGTGTTATGGGAGTTTTCTGTCACAGGTCCATACCGTGGGCAGTCTTTGTTTACACTCGAAGGACTGAGGTCTTCTCCTTACCATTCTGTCTACTTCAGTTAGAAAAGTGGCCAGACCCGTAGTCAAGGGGAGGGGAGAGGGGACGAAGCTCCACTGAAAATTTTTTGCCTCCTGGAAAGTTTTCAAGTTGCCATTGACTTAATATATTTTTACACATTTGGCCCCCTGAAAATTTTTTTCGCCCCCTGGAAGTCATTTGGCCCACTTCAATATCTTGTTTGGCTACGGGACTGAACGCCGCTTGCTTGGACTGGTTAAGTTAAAGGGAAAATGCAGTCGCCCCAGTCAGAGGTATATCCCCCGTCATCCTAGTTCATGAATGGCCTATTTTGATCATGTGACAAAATTTTTGTTAGTAAATTGTGAAATTTAAGGATAATTTCTCCCTGTTTTACCTATTGTTTGTAACAGTTATGTTCAAAACGTCTTCAAATGTGCTTTTAATGCAACAAGAGTTTGCTGAAAATCAGAGCAAATTTTGGGGCAAAGGCCTCATAGGTTATATAGACAAGTGATTTCAATTCTTGTTCTTATTTTGTCTGAACCAGTGGTGCACTCATCCAACCAGTGGCTTTGAATTCACGGTATAAACAACCACTGAAGAATCACCTCACAGAAACTCCAAAATGTCTTCAAGGAACGTACACTATACCTCCACTTACCTCGCAAATCGCAACCGACTTTTCAACGTCTGAACACAAACAAATCGCTATCCTGGGAATTGGTAACATGACAGCCTGGATTGCATTAATTTGGCTCCTAATGTCACGGTTTTCGAAAAGTACTGAAGAGGGTAAATCGCTTCCAGGGAGTGATTTTTGAAGGGAGGACAAATGAGTAACAATGTGTAAAATTTGCAATGGTGTGGAAATTTTTGTTGGGGGTTACCCTTCGGCTCGCGGCCCCTTTACCCACGGACTTGGTAGCTGTCAAGTCCGTCGTCTACTTACTTCACACTCACACAACCGCACACACACACACACACAAAAACAACAAAAAAAAAAAGAAGAAAAAAAAAAAAAGAGTTCCGTCTTCCTCAGTTCTTTGTCTGTGCCCCCCCCCCCCGCCTATCCACATGTACATGCCTACATGTACAGTGGTCGTTGCCGGGGCCATATATAGTTGTACTCAGTCTGGCTACGTGTCTAGCGCAGTTTGGGAAATAGTGAGCAGGTTACACGAATACTGTCTCCCACTGTCACACTGAGTTAGATTATGTATGTTACCCTCGCGAAATGAATTGTTTGTGAAGATGTCCCTGGGCATTGATCCGTAGCAGTGGTAAATTACGTGATAATTAATCAATAGCAAGTAAAAGCAGGAACCACTAAGGCCAAGGTCCTGCCCCTGTAAATGACATACACTGTACACACAGAGCGTAACACGGAAGTGATTGCGATTTGACTAACTTTCAGGTGCTACGCATTGACTCGGTATGCAGGTAGTGTAATGATATGAACAGTACCACTATTAGTATTACACAGTGAACCTGAAAACGAAGTCCACCTATGCTATACTGCATAGACAAATACTGAACACAGTGTAGTACTGCAGTACGTACGTGTGAAACTTACACGTTAGGCCAGTTGGCTGCCTTGTAAGACTATCAACTTTTTCTGTGGAATAACTTGGATATTTGTAACGTTCAAAATGAATCCCAAGTGCGCAAAGTGCACCAAAACCGTTTATCCGGTGGAAAAACTTAATTGTTTGGATCAGGTAAGATTGTGAACTCAGGATGAAAAATATCATGGGCGTGTTCGAATTAAACACCTAAATTTGGCCCGGGGAGGGCCTAGCCTAGCTTTAGGCTAGGCCTAAGTACCATCAATGGACTGAGTAGGCCTAACAGTACGTAAGTGTGCAGTACCTTGTAAGGTTTTAACCTTATAGGCTTAGCTAAAGTACAGAAGTGCACATTTTGCTTTGCTTTCAGTGCAGACATTACAGTTTAGTTAGAAAAGGCCCAAGCTTAAGTTAGAGATAGGCCTATTTCAATGTAAATTTTGATATTCAGGCTAGGCCTAGCTTACAGTACACTGTTAAAAATGGTTGCACTGTTTTAAAAAGTGCAACTAAGACCTAGGACTAGGACTCCTGCAAGAATGCTTGAAGTGGAACCATGTATTCTTTATGAAGCATATGTCACTTCAGTTGCAGGAAGCTTTTATAAAAGTGCATGACAAAACAATTCAATTTTAGTTTAACATTAGGCCTAGGCCTAACAGAAAGCCATGCTTTGTAGAAATCCAGGAAAAGAGTGGAGAGGGATAGCCTAGTAAATAAGACCCAGCCCCATTTTTTACTAGTACCATGTTATATTGTACATCATTGTAATGGATGATGGTAAGACAGTAATGGATGACTGTAAGACACCCCAGAACCCCGAAAATTGCAGATGTACAGTAGCATTATGGCTTTTTCCAGAGCTTCTTTTAGGTGCTGTTATGTGGGACTTTAGGACTGACTTCAGAAGTCCCTCCTCCACAAGTGTGGTACAATGTAAATCTATAAAGGCCTAAGTACTGAAAAATGCAAAAACAAAGATCAATTAAAAATAAGTCGCAAGAAGAAATGAAAGAAATTGAAAAATGGGATTAAATTTGTGGTAATGGATAAATTTCATATGAATCAAAGCTTCAGTCTAAGAGTAGCTACAGAGTCTCTTGGACTGACTGAGAGTCTGAGACCATGGTGGAATCCTGGATTGTTTAGCACTTTTCAATGAAAGTGTTAAATACCACCATTACCCAGATGTGAACTAAGGAGCTCACTATCCTGTGTAAAGCAGGAGTTACATGTTAAACATTTACGACCTTATATGCACAGGCTTCATCACCTTCTTGGTAAGTTATATCCTTTTTCAAAACAAGGTATAAGTAGAAGCTAAATTGTCATCACAAGATTGTCAAGATTAACTTAAGTCTCCTTTTTTGGTTACGTAGAAAAATTCTGAATGAGTGTACTAGCTATTATCTTTTTTGCTTTATTTCTGACTTTTTTCTTCCCTTAATCTCCATTGGCAAATTTCTTTTTTTTTTCTTTCTTTCCTTCTTTTTTCTATAGTGTATTCTTTTGGTGTTAGCATATTGATTTGCAAAGTTTGTCATCACATCTTTTCAATTCATGGTGTAAATTATTTATGTAGGGGAAAACAATTTATAAGTTTTTTACTTCAGTTTTCTCCTTTTCCATCATATTTCAAATATGTTCAAGACAAACTTCAAATATAATATGTAAATATATTATATTTACCATTGTCTGTCTGTCTGTTACAGTATGTTTCGTGTACTTCATGTAGATGGAATAAACTGTCATTATCATTATCATTATATCACAGAAATTAGAATGCTATTCTTTCGTAAGTATGTACAAAAAAGGTTTCCCTTGGTAAAATGATGCACTTTGAGGTGTCATGTGCCCAGAGGAGCTGAGCTGCAAGATCTGATTTAACAGGGAATAATTTATCCAGTATTGCATCGGATGTTGCTACACAAGATGGTCAAATTGCTACACAAATTATACAAAATTGTGTAGCAGATTTTGTACATACAACATTAGGGTTTTAATGATTTTGTGACAGAGAAGCCCAGAAAACTCAAAATTGTCATGCAAATTTTGAACCCTAAATTATTCCCTGCTTTATCCTACTATGGTCATGTTGGGAAAAACCTGATGGAAAGTGACAAAAGATGAGCTTGAATAACAGTGGCAGACACAGTAATAGGGGATGTCACCATTGGCATGTGCCCCTTATGCAAAGGTCTCGAAAAGCACAACAACTGGAAGAAAGGGAAATCAATGTACCACTTGTGCAGTTTGGATAGTCTCCTTGCTGTGGCTGCCATGATTGTAGCATTGTCAGGAATTAACTGTACTTGTATGCTCTGAGGAAATTGGAGCACAGCCCCAGTGGAGTCCTAGCATTATTGAAGGTCCAGGATGAGGTTCTTGTTCTACTTTATGAACCAGGGTGGCTGCCGAGGGTAGGTCCACCAGCCATCTGCTGGGTCCACATTGGCATCACTAGCATCATCTTGGTCCTGATTGCTCAGGTCTTGAGCAGGACTGTAGATATTGAGATGCCATCCCAAGAGGTTTGCTTCAATAGCTTGTCTAGACCCCAGGCTTTTAGAGTGACAGAAGTTGATAGTGTGATGTTCTTTGCTGAACTTTGCCAACAGGTCCAGGTTGAACTGAGTGAACACCAAGCCAGCCCACCTGGGTACTTGTTAGGACTACTCTTTTTGACTCTTAAAGCCTTTGAACAATATGTTCACAAGGTTGTTGTCTGTGCCTGCCTCCCTACCATGTGTTGCCACATGCCCTGTGTTGTACTTGGAGGAATGACCAGGCAAAGCTGGGGATCAAGTCCTACTGTACCCTATCTTTTGATGTGCAGTAGAGTTGTCTGAGAAAACTGTTGGGCCCCTACAGTGCGCTCCATCATCTACTGTTAAACTGTGCTTTCAGAGAACCTTGAAAGCTATCATGACCACTTCAGGTTTATGGACATTTTTGTGAAGTCCTGGCTCTCTGTTTCATCCTCCAAGGTTTCTGCTTTTGCTCAAAAGGCAGTCAGTTATGCATTGACCCAGTGAAATAGTGAAACTGGGCTACCTGATTCCAAAAGGGATGCCTTTTAGAACGTGTGTGTCCTACACCCAGCTTCTGCTGGAAGTAGATAGATATGCTCATTAATTTTCCTCTTTAAATTTGTTATTCTTCTCCATTGCAGTTACATGTAGAAGGTCATAATTCTCTTTCTTTTCTTTTCTTCTTCCAGTATTGGCACAAAGGCTGCTTCCGATGTGATTCATGTAATTTGCAACTGAGTATGAAAAATTACAAGGGCTACAATAAGAGGCCCTATTGTAATACGTAAGTATTCTATCCTTTGCAGAAGCAATCCATGTATGAAGAAAAAGACATACAGTATTGCTAGGAATGAAATTATGTAATATTTACATTAAGTGCTTAAAATACTTTAAAAGAGTGAACCTTATAATTTTTGTAAGGTTTACTTGCATAGTTCTGTCGTATGATGCTTTTTTTTTTTCTTTTGAGCCGCTTGCAGCTACCTATTTTTCTATCCTTCGATGAATGTTATGCATGGTTATGAATAATCTAGCCTTTACTGATGTTCATGTTTCATGGATTTTTTGGAAGCGATCACATTCTTGCAACTTTTGCATATAAGTACATATTACTGATGTGTTATACCATGGCATGGCTTCTGGACCCCACAAGAATACAGTGCTTCACATGTGCCAAGTTTGTCTTCAAAAGTTTCTCAACTTTTAATAATAAGTTGCCACTTTCATGTCTGACAACCACAGCTGCAAAATTTGGAAAATTTCGAGGGCGCACATACTTTGCAGGCCCAAATTTCTAGCTTGAAAGTCCATTAAACCTGTCCGTGAATTGTATTTAACAGCTGTTAAACGTGGCGTACGTGATTCCTGACCCCACCCCTAACACCGATTCCGGGGGACAATGTAACCATCGTTCGCATTTCATGTTACTGGGTGCAGTATCATGGGAACGTTTTAATCTGTGAACCCCAAACACGGTAACCTGTGAAACAAGCTTAACTTCGATACCACTGATATCTACAGCGAGGACATAGTATATAATTATGTTATGAAAACATTTGGGGGCATTGAACTTAAGCACATTAAAACGTGTGCGTAAATCATCAAACATCGTTAATTATTCCCTGACATTGTTTCATTGGCTAGTGGCCTACTTTGACTGATTCATTTGTACTGTAGGGGGATTTACCTTTACTCAAGGATGGGTTGCTTGAAAAATTATCATATTGGGAGGCTGGAGCTTTTCGATACTATTACTGTACTTGGAAAGAAA
>WURT03663227.1:7447-17978 GCA_009936505.3 Holothuria glaberrima | reverse complement strand
TTCCCTTTTGTTTTTTTTTTTTTTTTTTTTTTTTTTTTTTTTTTTTTTTTTTTTTTTTTTTTTTTTTTGGAAAATTTAATGTCATGTGCAAGATATGCAGGGAGCATGTTGGGTATCAGTTCTAGTTAGTGGGTTTAATTGCATTTCATTGTTTTTTCGCAGCTATCAAGATCCATAAAATTGATGGTGTTTCAGTGGAATGTAAGAAAGCCAGACCACCTGGCCAGAATCCAAGAGGCGGTCCAGGAGGAAGACGGAATGGTCAGCACTCTTAAGTTAAAATTTTGAGACCAGTACTTTAAGTTAAGACTTCAGGAAGGAATACATCAGTTGTGCTTCTAGGTAGAGCTATTCAACCATACTTGTGTAGGGTGTGCAGCAGTGTTGGCACTGGTCTTAGAATTTGGAGGGGGGGGGGAATCCACCTTTAAAGTTTTGGGAGGGATTTTGGTTCAAAAGGGGGATCCCTTCAAGTTGCAACACAAGGAATCACCTTTTCCTAACAGGCGCCTGATGTTTGGGCATACATTTTTTAAATTTGCACGATTATTGAGAAAAATGCAGGAATCCCACCATACCTCTACCTAATGCAAGCGATAAAATACATGTCATATTTTGTTTCTTGTGAAATTTGTTGCAAGAAATCGAGCATAATTTCTGTGCTTACTTATATTCAGACGCTAGTGAGATTTTGTACAGAAAAACAGATTCTACAATCTGTCCAGTTGAATTGGAATGTTTGCATTGTAAGTCACCAATATCTTGGCAAGGTTGATACTATTAGGCTGTTAAGTAATCATAAATAACATTGCCATATAATGTGGTTTCAATCAGTCAGATTGTCAAAAGGAAAAAATGTGCAAACTGAAACTTGTGTAAGATAGATTACATCTCTTGATGTCATTCATTTCAGATTTCAATGGATATGGTGGTGGAGGAGGAGGAGGAGGACGGTACCAAGGGGGTGGTGGCTTTGGTGGACCTGGCGGATATGGTGGCGGTGATGGATTTTATGGTGGTGGTAAGTTTTACAAGAATTGTGCTGGAGAAGAAGTTAAAAATCTTAAAATGCAGAATTCTAGCAAACAGGTACCAAATAATTGGTAATTTGTGCAATGAGATAAGTGCGTGTATGTGATGCATTGGAATGTGAGTTATGTGGTGTGATAACTCAGTACTCTAATTTTTGAAAGAAACTTGCAGGATACTTCAAACTTAGCAGGTTGGTGTATTATGCAAAGATCTGTTTTGGGATTGTTGTAGGCGTGGATCAGAGGTCATTTTTGAGGTCACTGTGAAGCAGAAATTAGAGAAAGCACAGTGCTGAATATATCTCAGGCACTACATGTTGCATGAAATACAAACATGGTTGGAAGTTACTGCATTAAAGTTCCCTAATGTTTTCATTATTTCGTGGAGGTCACATGGTGTCAGGAGTGGTCATAGAGAGAGAAGTTTGATAAACACTCATGAAAAATTGGTTGGTAGTCTGGATA
Source organism: Holothuria glaberrima (assembly GCA_009936505.3). Taxonomy (NCBI): domain Eukaryota; kingdom Metazoa; phylum Echinodermata; class Holothuroidea; order Aspidochirotida; family Holothuriidae; genus Holothuria; species Holothuria glaberrima. Next base: position 16,482 of record WURT03663227.1, on the reverse strand, counting down.
CTGTTGTAGAGGGATTTTCCAGAGACAAAATTCCGTAAGTTAAAAAAATTCAGAGAATTTTTCTCTTTGGAGGTGAAAACCGCATCTCAATCGCTTGCAGCATTTGGAAGATACAACTTTTCAAAGAAATGCAATTTTTTCTCAATATGAAGTGCATTATGGGAAATCTGTGATGTCATCGGGGCACATTTATTTGACATAGAATTGAATTTCTTTATGATATGAATGCTGCTGTAGGCAGTAGGGAATATTTAGCAGCTTTGTTTGTTATGCCCTATATATGGTGTAGATGTGTGCTAAATCTACATGGAAAAATATTCAAACATTCTAACAGTATCAAATTTCAAGGACAAATAGGACTTTCAATTGTAAAGAAAAAACAAAAGGAATCTAAGGCAATGTGCCCACTTTACATAACAATCTGTGACCTTGATGAGAACTGGAGGTATTTTTTGACAAAAATAAGCACTCTTTACTATGAGATATCTCGATGTAGGAAAAGAGTATTACTACAGGGTTTGGAGGACACGAATTGGAAAATGGTTCTCTTTCACATGAGACCCCTGTGAAATGCCACTGGAAAATGCCTTAAATATTACGTAGTATTTTTATTTTCCCTAGAGGTCACATGGGGTCATGTGCGGTCAGAGAGCGACAAGCTTGGTAACACTCTAATTTTTAAATGGAATATATGAGATACTCTGCGGCTGGGGTTATTTTTGGCGTGGGTCAGTGGTGATTTGCACATAGTAGGTTATAGGTGTTATGTTTAATTCAAACTCACTATATATATTTTCTGCCTTTCACTCACCCTGTGATCTTATTGCTTTTTGATATATTTATATTGAACAGATCCATTTGCCATTACTTCATTTATATTATGAGTTTACAGGTTTTAAGCTCTTCTTTATTTGTGCCTCCCACTTTACTCACCTGAAAATATATGGAAACCTCAATATATTTCTTTATTCTGGTTCTTGTGAAAGATAAGACTGGCACACTTCAAAGTTGATGTGCAAGTTCAGTGTGTAAAGATCTCCGTTGGAATTGCTTTTAAGAGAGGTCAAAGGTCATTTGAGGTCACCAGCTGGCAAGATATAACATCTTTTGTAACCCATTATCTCAGTAAGGGATACACAAAGAAACTTAACATTATACATTTACTTTATTGATAGTACAAGCCCACCATGATATCCTTATTGATTGCAAGGAAGATTTAAACTTATATGCACTCATACCTACTCCATCTCTCAACTTAGCAAGGAGTCACGACGCCTCTTGGCGTTTTTGTCTTACAGGTGGAGGATTTGGAGGTGGGAACTACAATGGAGGTGGAGGCGGATTTGGAGGTGGTTACGGAGGAAGTGGTGGATATGGAGGCGGTGGATATGGAGGAGGCGGCGGTGGCTATGGAGGTGGTGGCTATGGCGGCGGTGGCTATGGAGGCGGTGGTGGTGGCGGCTACGGAGGTGGTGGTGGTGGTAGATATGGTAAGTAAACAGTTTTCTTAAGTAATATATTTGTAATTGTTTTACCAGAGGTCTAGCTTGAGGTTCAGAAAGTGTTTAGTAACTGGCTGTTGTAGGAGGGTGCTGAATGTATATCATTTTGGTAAAGAGCTTCTTCAGGGTAACAAAGGCCTACTGCAGATCCTTCCAAATGTAGTCTGAATCATGAATTTTGAAAAATACTTTTATCTATGCAAGTTCATTAGTGGCAATTCAAGTGTCTCTCCTGGATGGCAATGAAGTGAACAGTGTCTGCATATACTCTTAGCATTATGCACTTGTCGGGTATAACCATGCCCTACCACCGGTCCCTCCTCCTGGGCGATAGGGGGCTGTTACAACACATGCAGTGGATTTAAAGTTAGTTAAGTCACTGCTATACTGGAAACTTAATGGTACTTGAAGCTGGGATGTGCATTGTAAAGAATGGGCCTCAGACATTTGAGAGGACTTAATGCACATACTTTCAAACTGTGCAGAGACTGCATAAATATCAGCTTGGATGCAGCTTAATGATACTTTGCTCTGCTGGGTGTAGTCAGAAATGAAATCTGCTTTTTACATTTCTATAAATAACATTCCTGCTTAAGTCCCTGCTATGCCTGGATATTTGGGGCCATGGTTACAATTGACAAATGTATTACTTTTGACATTGACATGGTTTACACCTGTTCTCCTGTCAAGGTGCTGGAATTCTGAACCTGAGTGAAATTATCCCGTAAAGAAATTATCTGCAGCAAGTACCTGCCTTTTTTAAGCAACCTAAATCAGGTAGTTATGTAGGGAGTTTCTTGTAATCTCCAAACCATAGCAATGGTTACCAAATATGGATTTTGCTTGTTTAGATATCGAGATCTTGTTTGTAATATCTTGGCGACTCTTACATTTATTCAGGTGGATATGGTGGTAATGGTGGAGGTAACTTTGGATCTAACTACGGCACACAAAACTCTAGTTATGGACCAGTGAGGCAAAGTGGTGGACGCTATGGAGGTGGACAGTCTGGAGGACCATATGGTGGTGGCAGTAAGTGTTAAATACATTCAGGAAATGTTGCTGACAAATAAACTCAATTATAACTTTACAGGACAAATGATCTCTGCAGAATACTCTCTGACTGCATGTTAGAGTGGGAAGAACATGCTGAATGGTCCTGGTTTGGTAGGTAATAAATAACATTTCTGATAAGGTTTCAAATAATGCCTCCCTAGAGCAGATCTATGTGCTGATTTGAGCAGTAATCAATGGTAATGTTACTTCTCTTGTCAGTGTGTGGTATGGTTAATCCCATCTCAAGATCAGTAAGAAACATAGGTTCTTTTCGCTGTTGCATCTATTTTTAATTATACCACATTTTGAAGATTCTTAAATGACCAAAGTTTAATCACAGGAAATCCTCTTCTAGTCTTGTATATCATCTTTGGAAGTGAGTTGCAGTGTTTATACATCACCATATAAATAGCTGGCACTATTCAGTTTGTTATCACAAAACATGTTCCATACACATCTCCAACCTTTACATTTTGCAATGTATTTAAGTGTCATTCTGCCATTTTGGATGCTCTGCTGAAGAAGGGAAAACAAAAACACAAAAAACAAAAAAGAAGAAGAAGAAAAAAAAAGAAACAGCTTTCAACATCCTTTTCTGAAAAGTTAGGACAAGAAACTGGTTTGTCTTTTATTTTGCCTTGATTGTAGAGTTCTCTGGCCTTTTGACATGAACTTGTAATGTTAAAGCTTTAGGCATTTTTGCATATTAATGGCTCTCAAAGCCTTGTAATAAAATGACTGCCCTTGTTGGTTATCTTGTGATGGCTAGAGTGACGTTTCCCTTTTTTCATTTATTGTAGACTTTGGTGGTGGTGGAGGTTTTGGTGGCAGAAAATACTAAGGTAAGAGAAAACAGTCACAAAGAGTAATTTCCATTATGTGAATTCTGTTACCTCACATGTACATGTACATCCTAAGCTCATGACAGCCATCAGCTTGATTGACCAATTGAAGAAGTTGACTAATGAAGCAGCTAAGGGTCCTCATGGTTTGTAGGTGGAGGAGGAAAAGAAACTGCCTTAATTTGTTGTCAAGTAGAGGGAAAATAAAGCAGTCTTAATCTCCTCATTACCTGTTATGTACATATGTAACCCTCATTTACCTATTGTATTCTAAAGTTGACCTTAAAAGTGAAGTTATGTCAACCCAATTCTTTTCATGGATACATTCCAGTAGGGGTGGCTTATCAAGTGTTTGGTTGGAGGGGAGTGAAGACTCCTTTCAGAAGGCTCTTGTTTCCTAAACATAATTTTAGGGGATCAGGAAGTGCCACTGAAAATAGTTTGAATTGTTGATGTTTTGCTGGTGCCTGTTAGTGCATATAGGGTTAATCCTGTGTACACTGAGTAAAAACATGTTATGATGGCTTAAAACACGTTTTAACATTTGGTGTAATCCATTGAAATGGTACTCAGACTTGAAGTTCCAAATGGTATCTTCAAGTATGTAACAAGCAAATAACAGACACCCAACCAAGGCATATGCCAGTTATACATCTTGCCATCATCTTGAGACATTCAAACCCTAATGGGGGCAGACAAATTTATGCAAGAAAGCCTCTGAAAAGGCCAAAAATTTGTTAGGGCCATTCAAATTGAGTATAAAGCTGAAATTGTTCAGCTCAGGCGTGAGTTGAAACTCATCGAATTCAAGAACCAACCTCACCCCACTAAATTAGGCATAGCATAAACATTTTTCATTTGAGGAATCTTATTGACAGCTCTTGTCAAAGCATCTGGACCCTATCTGTGGTGCTAGTATGACAGAAGGTGTTTTACACACAATATCTGAGACCACCCATACCTACACTTGATTCTTACTCCAACAATTCATAATTTCAGTTGATATCAACAAAACACTTATTATGGGGCAATATTCAAAGAAAACATCAAATAGTGTGGTCCAGTTGCATGGTCAGCATGTTGTCTGACATATCCTAATCCCTAATGCATATTCATCAAGGAATAATGTAGGATTGAACATAATGGTCAAAACATATGATTAAACAAAAGAAGTTCTCTGTTCAGTGTCCTAAAATAAGAACCAACTTGCAGGAAAAATGGCAAGGTTGTTGTAATATTTGACTTAGCCAAGCCTTTCGTACAGTATGTAGTAAAATAAGGGGAAAAAACACAGGGATCTCAACCTCCATTCAAATATTTTTCTTTTCAACTGTTGAGAAAATCTTTACATTGAGGAATAGTTTCCACAAAAAGGCTTCATCAAAGTCTTTAAATTTTGATTACAGGGTATTTTAGTCGTTAATATGCAAAAGCTTCACCTGTGGAGCTTTGAATTTTTACATTCAACATGACTTGAAATTTTTGAAAGAGCATCCCAGTTTAAGAAATACTCTCTTCTGGCAATATGTCTTTATCAGTACCAATCTTGGGCAATTGGGGCTGGGGGAGGGAGATGTGTCCAAGTTTTAACAAAGATTTCTTGTGTAGGAAGCATTATTAGGGAGGCGTGTGCTGCCTCTTATGTGTAGAGTATCTTGTGTCTTTTTCTCTCAAGAACATTTCTAGAATTACTGACCTATAGTTTTGATCTCTTTTCACCTATCCTATCACAGGCTTTTCTAATGCTAGGAGTTAGCTTAGCTCCTCAGAGGTTTTCTACATGGGAATTGAACTCATAGACCTACCTTCTCGAAACTAGAAACCCCCAAAGGCTTAGCCTAGGGTCTTCATCGCAGGACAGGAATGCTCTTAGGCGACTGAGTGCCATAGGAGTTTTAGCATACCACGTCCATCAGCCATTTTAGTTACTCAACACCAAGAAGAACTGTCATCTGACTAGCAAGCCTTAGAAACCCACAAATAGGATCTGCATTTTTAGAGCTGTACCCTGGAAATGTGTCATTCCATATTATGGTAGGAGGGTTACTGACTTGTATAATACTCTCACCAAGGATATCTACTAGACTGTGCTTCCAGATGATGAACAGTTGAACTTAGGATGATGTCATCCAAAAATGTGTCTAAACATTGAATGTTTTCTTTGCTCAGCTTACAGAGGAGTGAATTTTATAGATCCGTACCCAGTATTCTCTAGGATGTGGTGCTGTGTATGGCAATGTCTTATTCATAGCAAACCATTTCCTTTCATAATGAACAGTTGGAATGTATAACACTTTAATAGTTGTATTTCCATTCAGGTGGCCTGCTACTTACTTGTGAGGAGATACTTAAAGCACCCACACTAATTTGTGTCATCTGTTAGGTTCCAAAGCAACCTCTCTCTGTAGTTGTGCCCAGTTCATTCACTGTACATCAAGTTCCTATGTCAGTAGTGTTTTCATCACAATGCTACATGTCAGGCAAATTCTTGGCAATGAAACTTGTTGCCTGTAAAAAACCTCTTGCATAGCTTTCTTCTCTTTCAAATTGTAAATATTTGTGCAGTATTTTTAAAACATGTTGATCCTCAGCTCATTTTTTTTTTTTTATGAAACTGTGGACTTTTTTCCTCGAAATTTCCTTCCCAATGCCTTAAATCTTGTAACCTTATCAGTCTTGTAATAAAATGGAACAAGTTCTCCCTGAATCGATTTTTGACAATTAAGGCAGGAAGCTTTACTTTTGAAACTGTAAAATATTTGTGTGATGAGTAACTTTGTGAAGTCCTTATAAGTAGTACAGAACAATGTAGGTATACTTATTTATTTGTTAACAAACGTTTTGTGTAAGAAAATTTTGAAATTGAAATTTGAAATTGCTCTACAATTCTTGATTGGCTTGTACAGTGATCAGTGTTTAGTGATTTCTTGTTACATTCAGTCAATATGTAGGGAAAATTAACCATTTTTCATTCCATTTGAAAGTAGTTTTAGTTATCTAAGTTATTTTCTGTTATTTTTCTTATGCCTCTTATTGTCCCCATGCATCTAGACTCCTGAAAAGAGACAGTGTTGTTAATGTTTTAAATTTGTAATTCTTTGTTTTTGGCAAATTGATGTTTCTAGCAAGTGAAGAGTTAATAGTCAATAAATCAACAGGAAGACTGAATTTTCTTGATTTATATTTTGTTAGTTGGGTTCTATTATAGTTATAAATTTTTGTACATATTTGCCAGTTGGGAAGGATATCGATTCCACTAAACTCATCTAAAGGGAATTCCCTGCATTTTGCAGTTATAGTTAAATTTATAATCAGGGAGAAAAGCCTGCTTAAATTTTATTTTAGCTGGTTGTTGTTGTTGGTCAATTGATTTGAATCTGACATGTTAGTCCTTTTGCAAACAACAGAGACAATTGCTAATCAACTACCTTAATGAAGTGCATACAGTAATTCTTTTAATGAAACCATCATAGCAATGATAAATTGTAATATAAATAACCCTGGTTATCTAGCCTTCATTACAATTAACAGTTTTGCATACAAAGAAAGAATGGGTTGTTATAAACAGCAAGTAAGTGAACTCTAGCTCTACTAGCAAATTTCCAAAAAGTTATGTACTTCTACTAGGTCCCAGAAGTTGAGAATTGGAATTGATGTCTTGCTGAATTGGTTGGCTTTTACAAGTGACCAACACTCAAAAATTATATTCTCTTCTTCTGTACCATAATTTCAAAAATGCATAGCACTTTCTTACAGTCTGACTTGTGTCCTAGGAGTCAGTGGGGGAGCATAGGCAGTCCTTGACATTCCCTACAACAGTGGTTAACAAATACCCACAGGAAAATGCCATGTGTATCCTCATACTGTAATGAACACATATAAACCACTTTAGGAGAAAGTCAGCTGTCTGTACAATGGTATGGATTAGCCTAAAGTCTGTTATTAGGCACTGGTAGGTTGGTTTTATTTACTGAAATTTTTTTCCTCATTTCAAATGCATGAAAGGTTTCAATATCTGCTGGAACACTCAATGTATATTTTAGGACCTTATGTACAGGATAAAAGAGTTCAATGGATTAAGACCATGTGTTATGGTAGGTAATGGCCAGTTAGGCCACAACAAAAAGGAAATATTGGAGGGCAGGCAATCAACTTGAACGAAGATGTCTTTAAAACAGTTTGTGTGTAATACAAGGACTGGGCAGAAGAATGATGCATGGTAAAGAAGTGAGAATTTTTCTATTAAGGTTACAGCAGTTAGGGGAAGACATGAAACTATCACTGATGTTAATGGTTTGTACCCTTAATTTGTTTATTACTGATCTCATTTGAAAAATTCCTCAGTTTTGAAGAAACTGATAAAGAATTGCTATATTAGCCACCCTAGAGTGTAATAAAATGCCATGTCATTTAGAAAGCCTAACATACATTAACTTGTTTAGTAGTAGCATAAGGGAGGATTGATAACACCATTTGTACTTTCTCTCTAATCCAGGTGCACATTTTGTCTGTTCTGATAGTTTTCCGGAGCCATTACTGTATCCATGGTAACTGACAGTGATGAAATTACGCCAGTTGGAGAAAGCAATTACAGTTGGATGAATAAGGTAAGATGTTTTTGTTTTAAAACATCTTGCAAGAACAGTTCATCTGTACTTCAAATGCATCCTCTGTCCCTGACGTCAATACCAAGTGGCACTAATGTTTCCCATCCCCCCCCCCCCCACCAAATATACTTAAAACATTTAAGAAAGTACACACAAAGATGATTCAGGTTCACATTTTGGGGGAGTTTCTCCAGGCTAGCTTTCCATAGGTGTTCATGTATCTAGTCCAAATGTTACAGTCTACATCACATCACAAGTGACAAGCATGACATGCTGTTGGAGGTATCTTTTTGGTTTCCATGATAAGAGAAACCTATGCAACAGTGCTGGCGTGTGTATGTATGTGAGCGTGTTTGTGACACAATATCTCAAGAAGGGAAACACTGAAAGTTCTCAAACTTGGTACATAGATGGCCCATATTGAGAGGAAGAACCCTACTCTTTTGGTGGGGGTCAAAGATCATCTGGGGTCACCAGAGGTCAAACTCTGAAAACCTTGTGAACAATATTTCTAGGTAGGAACCTTGGATTGATTTCAAACTTAGTTTGTAGATGCATTATGGTAAGAGGAAGAACCACATTGTTTTTGGTGGGTTTCGAAGGTCATCTGGGGTCACCAGGGGTCAAACTCTGAAAACCTTGTTAACATGATATCTTGAGTTAGAAAGCTTGGATTGATTTCATTCTTAGAGTGTAGATGCGACAGGTAAGAGGAAGAACTCTTTTGTTTTTGGTGGTGGTCAAAGGTCATCTGGAAGAGTTAAACTGAAAACCTTGTTAACATAATATCTAGAGGTAGAAAACTTGGATTGATTTCATACTTGTGTAGATGCATAATAGTAGGAAGAACCATATTGGTTTTGTTGGATGTCAAGGTCACTGGAGGTCAATTACTGAAAACCAAGATCTTTATCTGGGGTCACAAGAGGTCAAAAACAAAAATTTCCCAGGAGTTCTCAAGATCTATCCCTGGGGTCACTAGAGGTCAGAAAGCAAGAGTTCCCAATATTTTCCAAGATCTTTACCTG
>WURT03663216.1:0-17981 GCA_009936505.3 Holothuria glaberrima | reverse complement strand
AATCCGATCCGAAATCGCTGTAGTGTGACCCGCGCTTAAGACCTCAGACTTTTGGAGGATGTGTACCAAAACTGTTGTTGTAGCTGCTATACTCTGCAGGACTGACAGGTAGTGTTTGCACCAGGTAGGAAATTCATCCCCACCCGAAACGTATTACTCGTCGGGTAACCGACCATAACCTTGCAACAGTAACCTTGCAACATCTGACTTCAGTGCATTGTATGCACATACAGTTCATGACTCAATCCATCAGCCCCTCTTCACTTCTTTGATCAGATCAATCTGATAAAAACTACACAGCACAATTCTTTACAAACTTTACTAAAAAATTCATTTCAACTTTATCCTGATTGAGATGAAGGGAAAAAAGATGTAATAACAGTGCCAAGATCAAAAGCAAACCATAGAAAAATGCTAACCGGGTAGTAATATCGTCGATCGGGTACCCGGTGCAAACACTACTGATAGGGTAATGATGCTTGCAGATACCATAATATGTACAATATGCTTCCTAGAATTACATGGCTGATTACATTGGCTCTCATCATGGATTTCTTTGGGGATCATGATCTATCATCTTGCTGGTTTATGTATTCTCATCATCTCAGCTGAACTTAACATTGGAGAAATCCATCTCAGGATGCTGGTCCATAAACCTTTGGGAGGGAGAAAGGAAATACTAAGTATTAATCACAAACAATACAAAATTCAAAGTGGTATGAGCTACCTTTTGACAAGTGACTTCAAAATTTAGAGTCTATTTCCTGATTTGATAGGATCCTGTCACACTTGATTTGAGCTTGGAAAAAGAAGAGCTTGATTTGTAGATTTCCTTGAAGGTAAATAGTAGATGTTGATGTAAACCCAAAATTATGTATCCTCATCAATTTTCATCCTAGAGGTGTTCCTTGTTTAAAGGCAAAGGATTTTCCTTTTTAGTGTGTTTGTATGGATTTATAATTAGGTCTTTTCTTGACACCATAGATTTGATAAAGATGGGATTGGGGTTGGTTGAACACTCAGTATTGCTCTGTAACATTCTCCCATCTTCATTTCTAAAAGTGAGTAATCTACCTGACCAGCCTACAAAGGTTTTCTGCAACACTTTATCTCACAACAAACTTACCCGCAACTTTATATGTCACATTATTGGTACACATTGGTTGTTACTGTTTGTAACAAAGAAATGAAAATATGAATAAATGAATGGATGAATGGATATTTAAAGTGGCCATGACATGAAAAGTTGCACCAATCAAGAATGTCTTCTTCTAAAAGTATAGGGGAATCTGTGCTCAAAACTGTTTTAACTGGCTTCATAGCTTCAACCTAAGCAAAGAAATTAATGTTTTAAAATCCGGACCTGAAAGCTATCGCTTCAAAAAAAGGATTTCACACTAATTCGATGATGACGTCATGTTAGGACACCCATTCGTGATGATTTGATCAACCATACAGTTAATTAGATGAGGTGATGAGGTTTAATGGCCCAGTTTCCAACCAAGTGGTTCAAGTGGAGCCAGCCAAGGCCTTTTTTCCAGTTGTGGCTCACTGGCTTGTTTTCCCTTACTCCACTGCTTATGCGGAGCATCACTCACAACGGCAGAAGGTTCCATTTTTAAAGCGCCCCCGACTGGTAGCGTTATTCAGATGCACACAAACAGTACATGTTAGCGAACGGGCAGTTGTCCGTATAAAATATACGAATACAAAGATATGGATACAGTTATATAAATACATGAATATAAGAGCAGGGAAGGGGTATATGGAGGGGTAACTATGGGGGAGGCAAGGTTATTTTGAACTTCTGGCAAAATCTGAGCATATTTCTAACCTAGAGAGACACACAAAGCATGTAGAAAGAATACTTTTAATGGCCACAACGGCAGTGGCGGCCCCAGTACGGGGAAAGGGGGTCATTTTCCCCCAGTCAGAACCTCTTCCCACAAAATGTCCCCCTCTTAGATGCTGAAGTAAAGTTGCGTGACGGGAGAAATAGCCTTGATATTAGGAATCTTTGCACTGGGTAATGTATTATGAACCAAAATATACCTACTTTTACCCATAGATATGCTAAAGCCTCAGTGTTTCCGGGGGCTTCTTCCCCTGGCCCCCACCGCGGCTTTGTTTTTGGACCCAACTAGGGGCCGTAAGGCGAGCCCTTGGACCCCACCCGCTAAAGCTTGCTCTACGCGCGAAAATCCTTTTGCCCCCAACAGTTTCGTTTGCCCTCCGTCCCCCCCCTCCCACTTTTAAAATTCTGGTGATGCCACTGGACAATGCCCTGAGGCCACATATTCAGTTAGGGGTAGAAGTGGAGGGGTGGTTGGCCACAGAACAAAGAAGCACAGCAACTTCTGCTAAATTCTCTTCTTTTGATAAAATGTTAACTTGATCTCATTCTCAGCCAATTTTAGAAGGGCCTGGAAGGTATAAAGTGAATCTTTTAGTCCAATTTCTCAAAGTGAGGGGTACACCTTCCCTTATACTACATTCTATCAATTGCACCCAGCCCAGCAAAAATTGCTAAATGATGGAAATTTCTTAATAATTCTACCATAACGTCCACCCTTTGCCACAAAGATATCACCATTTTGCAGTTAAGGGGATTTACCTCAGCAAAAATGTCAAAGTTAAGGGATTACATCCCCTACCCCCTCCCCTTTAAAAGTATCCCTTCCACAACACTTCCCAAAACAATTGACTTACCTCTAAATGAGAATTTCTAATTATGTGAGTGTAAAGTTTTACCAAAGGTGTCACCACTATGTAGCAGATCCATTGTAAAATGAAAAATTATCTCGGGGTGGGGGAGAATACCACCTTACCTCAATCCCCACATAGACTCTTTCCTAGGACAAACGCCCTGCTTGGGGTACAAAATGAATGATCTGCTCGTTGTACTACCTACCCTAGATACGTCACTGGATTGTGCCTTTGTCAAGATTAATACATGTCGGCAAATTGTACATTGTTATAAATGAACCGTGGAACAACGTAAGTTCAGTCAAAAAATGACACACATAAGTTGTTTCTAGGCGCCGGGTTGCAGCAACCTTTCTATACAAGGTTATATACAGGAGGGGGAAGCTACATGGACTCGCCTGACCACAGGCTCGATCTGGCAGCGTGTAGACTGACCTAGCTCTGTGCATTCGATTTTTCTCTGATGATTTTGTACCAAATATTGTCCATTGAGCAATAACACTGATTTAAGTAAGCGTATATGTGAGGTTTCCTAATATGATGTCTCATGACGTCACACGCTTTCCAAAATTTTTGAAAAAGTGAAAATTTCAAGCCTCAAAAAGGGTGTTTAAATTTGCAGTTTAAGGAGTGAAGGAACAGGTATTTAAGTTGATATGTGTTTTAAAGAAGATATTTTAATGTATCTGCACAGTACAGGCGTTGAATTTCACGGTGTCATGGCCACTTTAATACAGCAATAAAATGGATTACTTTTTCAGCATTTCTTGTTTCTTCTGGTCCTCTGATGTTGGCAGACCCATGGACTTCTGTCTTTGATCATACATCATCTTCTCTACCATACTTCTTGTTTCACCATCTAGATCTGAAAGCTGAATGACATGAACACATTACATCTTTGGTTTTGAGTCAGTTAACTTTGTATATGACTTCTACCAGCTCAGTACTTCCACCATTTACTTAACATTAATTACATACACATGCAGGACTTTCAACTGGGTGGGCCAAGCATTTTAGCTTCAACTGTAAATTTTTCCATCTGTCACAATATGGCTACCATTGAAAGGAGTGTACCCACTGCAAAAGGTTGAGAGTGGGGGCATACACCTCTGATTAATCAGCAAGTGCAAAGCTAGCCGCACAATACACAAGTTTGTGTGACCCAACTGAACTTGACTGCTGTGACCTTGTTTCCCTACAGTTGATACAACTTCCATTCACTCATCTATTGACAATGCACACTACATAACTGGCTGGCCCATTTTTAAGATGTTACACAATGGTATTTCACACCCCTTTCTTCATGCACAATCCCTGGTACCTAACTGGCAAAATTGCTTCAACCTTACAACTGTAGCAGACTCAAACAAACAGTTCTTGACTTAAGGGAACATGACTTGTACCTGGTCTAAAAACAGCCAGCAAGCATCATAGACTTATGCACACGACACTGCTATTGGCAATGGAACACTAGACTTGCATCACGGCAAAGCTGTATAGTGTGCTGCAAGCTTGACTATTGGTAAGAGCATAGCTACAGCATCTCCGACAAGACTTGGTGATAACTTACTTTGTTTAAAAAATTTCCTTTGAACGTTAATATCATGATCAGAAAAAAGTAATATGCTATAATTTCTCAATTTAGCTACTTCAGCCTTGGTGTTCACAGCTTATTGCTTTCCAAGCAGTTAAAGGGCACATGCACTCACCCAAACAGTATCATGAAAAATAATTTGAACCTATCACAATTCTGTCATGTTTAGATGTTACATGTGATATCTGCATTTGTCAATCACACAACAACTGTCGTAACTAAAAAATATTCCCAGTTCAGTAAACCTTAGTATGAAATTCAAAATGAGTTGGCTGTATTTAACCCTATCACAGTACTCGTCGTGGATGTTTAACCATCAAACAATAACAACATTTTGATAAAGCTTCCTCATTGATGGAATGGAATGGGTTTTAAAGACCACCAAAACACTTTCCTTTCACACCCAACTTCATTAAAGACAGGCTCTCATCATCTCACAATACATTTCAGGGTAAACATCCCTCAAATCTGTGATTGGTCACTGTAATTTTGATTGGCATAATAAAATGGCAGATTCAACCAGAAAGTATACCTCAAAATGTACACAAGTCACTATGACTGGCCAATAAGCTCAGAAAGAGGCTCTAATCAATGCTCAGCACCAAGGTGCAAGAGTGAGACCCAAACAGCAAATTCTTTGGAAAGGGTTCCAGAGCTACTACAATTTCTTCATCAGTAGACAACTTGCTTTAAAAGACAATGAACCTACATTGTGGGAGGTCCTAAAGACAGTTGATCAGATTGGAGGAGGTGCTAAAAATAAACCAATTGAGAGAACTGAACCACACAAATGGGACTCCAACATCACCCCAAATATATTAAGGAATATGATCATTTCTCTAAATAAAATTGGGGACTACACTTTGGTGGACATTAATTTAAACAGTAGCATCACTCTGGTTGGTCAATGGATGACTTGTGCAGTCATTTGTGTTCCCAATTAGGTTCACTCACCCTAGAATGTTGATGTGGTGTGAAGCCATGTAAACTCACTGCAAGCTGATGTAACTCTACTTGGGAGCTTTAATAGAGCAGGTTCTTTTTTTTTTCTTGTTAAACTTGCAAGGTGGGGCTGAAAGCAAACTTAGAAGAATTTTTCGTGCGGCCAGATTTAGACACTGCAAAGTCCGCCTCTTCTAATCTAGAGGCTACTAGAGCTATAAAACCATCTGCCAATAAGCTAGTCTGTGAGATCATATGATGGGCAGGTAAACTGAGTATGGACCAGACACTATATCTCAATTTGGAAGTGAAATCTTCACATTTACCAAAAATTCTGACATTTCACTGCCAATTTATATAAGACAAAAAGGTGAAGTCGGCATACTTACCTTTGAATTTTCTGGACTGACTTTCTTTGTATTTATTTCAGGATCTGTTGTCACTATACGGCTCCACCACTCCATGTCTTTAATCTATGCAAGGAATGGATTGTAACCATGTTAGTCATCTTTGATCTGTCAAAAGCTTTTTAAATGTGACCTGACATAAAGCTATCTGTGTACATACTGAAACATTAACCACATGTGGCACATCATTGTGTGTCTCAGTGAATGGAAGTTGAATTTGTCAGTTTGCTCTGTATGAAGGGCCAGATTTATGGCAGGGCCAACCGAGGCCCAGGCCCCCCACATTTAGGGGTCCTCCACATTTGAGTGTCCAAAAAATGAAGGCATAAGATACCTTACTGACCTTTGTTCCAAACTCCACACTGAACAAAAGTTGGCTTTCCATAAATACAAAAGTGAAAATGTTTACATGCAACTTAATTTTGCAAGGCCTGGGAAGTTGTGTCGCCGGCACGGGTGGCATGGGGGTGTGTGCCCCCAATCGATTTCTGACAAAAAAACTCTGAAAATTTTAAAATGATCCCCAAAGGTGTTTCAGCTATAGATTTCTGTAGGGGGTGGGGTGAGATGTGTTTTCAACCGAGCGATTGATCTATTGTAATCATTTTCTATTACAAATGTTTCTCAAACTATAAAAATTTTTGCAAATCCTTCACAAACTATCAAAATTTTTGCACTTCAAACCTCGCCTCAATGTTGTTCTTATTATCAATATCTTCCGATAGCAACTTTCTGAGAAGCACGGCAGAAAAAGTTGAAATCTGCTTATGAATTACCAAGTAAAAGCCTGGCTTTTTGAGTGGCATGTGTTTCTTGGGCAATTAAAAGTGTCTCGATGCAGAGCCTGAATGAAGGTTTTGTCATGGAAGTTTTATTCAATGAAAAAGTTTGGTGGGATTCACCCACATTTTGTCACAGTTTGCCCTCTATCTCATTACCATTATTAAGGTAAGAATACCTTCAGGTAATGAACATTTTACCACTGCCCCATTTTATATAATTAATCCAGAGCTTCCAGGCCAGCCTTAGATGCCCTTTTATAATGCACAAAGAAGGTAAGGAAAATTTTTGTAATAGTCTAAGAATGTTTCTGTGGACTCCTCGCATGTACTTTTGCCCAAAAACTTTTATGAATAGATGTCAGTTAAGTAGCCAGAAAGGGGGCTTCAGGAGGTTTGTTGAACGTCTCCTTCTCTTAGACAACATATTCGCCTATTTCACCTAACCAAAATTAACATACACTAAATGATGGACATTTTCTAACCACATATGATCACTTCCAAAAATATTCCAAAGATAGCATCATTTTACATCTAAGCAACCTTAATTTAACAAAAATTTCTCAAAGGGGAGGGGGGCACCCCTCCCCTTAGAGCCCTCCCTCAGGGCAGCACTTTTATGTAGTGACAATAGAAGGATCCTCACTGCTGTAAATAAACACAGGTGCGCATAAAAAAGTGAAATTTACTCAGACTTGGGGGAAACTGAGGTGGTATTACAACATCATCTGTAGTGCCACAATCACCAAATTCTGGCAGCACCACTGCTGGGATGTGCCATTTCTAGCGATCTGGGAAGCATTTTCTGCCAAATTTTTCTTGCCAAACTATGGTGGTATTCAGCATAGATAGTGGGCCTTCCCCTGTGGGCTGGGGGTTTTAGAGTATGCCCATGGTATTTCCCGCCTGTCGTAAGAGGCGACTAAAGGGAAGGACTTGCACTGTATTTGAAACCAAACTGGAACTTGAATCGTATCTGAAACAGTTTTTAAAATTTACCATTTAATCTAGTTGACAATATAAAACACATTCGTTGATATATCGCTAAATTTGATCTAACTAACTAGATAGTGGGCCTAATCATGAAAGGGCCCCCAAACAATTTTGGTTCCAGGCCCCCACAAGCTAAATCTGGCCCTGTCTGTATGACATCCTCATATACCAGCACTGAACTTCTACTACACCTCCACTGAAAATTGTCTCTACCCAGCAATCTTTAAATCTTTTTAATTTCATGCACTCCTCTGTGCATATCTGCTTACTTTTAAAAGAATTTCTGAAGGAGTAATGCAACAAAATATTGCAATGCAAAAAAGGTATAAATACTCTTTTAAGTAAACAGGTTGCAATATTTCACACAGTCCATAGGAAAAGCAGATACCAAAAACCTTTCCACTAGGTATTAATTTTTCCAAACAATCCTTTTAATATGTAGACCTAAACCATTAGATGAATAAACAAGGAATTCTGGTACACAAAGCTATCAGTTTCAATTTGGGTTTACCATTGGTTCCACTATGAAGTCAGTGGCCTTCGACCTTTGTGAAAAATTTATAGTATAAGAACTTGATATATCATCAGGAAGTATGCTTAGTACACTATATCTACAATACTGCAGTCAGTGCAACCCTGGACACTTTAACCAAAGATAGTTTCTTTTGTTAAAAAAATTGTGTACAATCATTATGCAGTAGAAACACTACTTTTTAGTGGATGAAAGGCAATACACTTACACCAGTTAAGTTGCTTTTTGACAAATCTTTCTTCTGGAATTGATCTGGGGTCATCATTTCTTCTTTTTTTTTTCCATAGTATGCTCAAGTCAATACTGTGTGTTATAATGTATTTTTCCATCAACATTATGAGGGTACAAAACAGATGTTACAGAAGAGGCTGGAAATGGAGGGGGGTGGGGGGTCGGTACTGCCAAAATTAGTGATGGAGAAGAGTCTAGGAGGACTCAATAAGCCAAAATGTAGGAATATTACACCTCCTGTGATAGTCTTTCAACAAAAGCTAGAAAGATCTGATGGTCAGTACTTCATGGATCGATGGGGCTAAAAATTAACTCTGTCACTTTTACAGGTTTAAAAGGGGAAATTGAAAGCTGACATTAAGTTTTAAAATCCAATTCAGGGTTCTTTAAAGGAACAATTCCACTTTTCCACAGTGCAATCATGATGAATGAATTGCGCACTACTTGCAAAACTAGTGTCCACAGCTTACCTGCTCGCTTCAGGTTAACCCCTGTTTCTGTAAAATCATTGGGAAGAAGGCTTTATTTACTCCAGGGAAATCCAATAAAATTACATTGGCAACCAGGATAAAATCCTGACAATATTTCAACTTTTGTGAAGTGAGAAGGGGCTTAAATACTAACGTAAATGAAATCCAGTACCCCCATGCTTTAACAAGTAATTTTCCAGACCACTTGTTTGGACTTACCTTCTCCATGAAAATAACAACCTCCTTTTTATCTTCAATCACCCACGATGTTTCCTCTACCTTGATATCATTGCACAACTCCCCGTCGATGACTGGAGCTTCTCCCTTCAAACCGACTGTGATATGACGCTTTTGAATGTCAACATTTAGGTGTTTACCTTTTAGGGGAAAGCTAACTTGGAATGGAACGTGAAGCTGTGAAGTAATAGAATACGTGAATCTGCCATAAACATAGTACACAAACGTGAAGCTGTGAAGTAATAGAATACGTGAATCTGCCATAAACATAGTAGACAAATGTGAAGCTGTGAAGTAATAGAATACGTGAATCTGCCATAAACATAGTACACAAATGTGTAACTCATATTTCATTCAGAAGTCAATATTTTATGTACACTTTGAGATCCAGCTGGTACAGTTATATCTGGTATTTGGTGACTCTACCAGTGTTAAAATAGTTTTCTGATTGTTTTCCAATTTCAAAAGAATTGTTGCATGAAATGATGGAACTTATACAGTAGAGAAAGTTTCATGTGTAATAAAAGAAATGGAATGAGAAGCAATGTACAGTTTCCTGCTATTGTCTACATTTAAATAAAGGATGTAAGCAAAGTTGGTTAGTGAAAAGGTCAGGGCAAGGGTGCTTCAATCTAGTGAGCTGCCCACTTACTCGGCTGGTCAACTGATTTTTGATGGCAAATGGGATGAAAGTCAGAACTCCTTGAGGTAAAAAACGAATGTACCTCATGCAGTGATTTGAACTTACACACTTGAGCAAAACTGTAGTGCAGGGGGGTGCAAACCATTGTGTCATATAAGGAGCATCTGTGATCATCTCAAACTTATTACAAAACATCCACTGCACCTATAATATCTATTCCCCCCTCACCACTGTCCTTTCTGATGTATGAAAAATCACATCACACACAAAACACAGCATTATACTAAATATAATTGTACTTACAAAATCTTGAACAAAAATTTCATACGATAAACTCATGCTATTCCTTCTTATTATGAATACCCAGGTATTTTATCATATTTTACCAAAGATTTATAATAGAATTGTAGCTAGTATTTTCTGTCAATCTGTTAAAGAATATTTAAAAGTGTATTTAATTAAAGAGCAGTGAGATCACAAAAAATTAGGACATGAGAAATTTTGAGTGCATTAATTTACTGGGCGATGCAGGATGAAAACCAAACTCCTTAATACAGACTTCTGCCCCACCAACAGGCCAACTAAACAAAACATTTAAATGACTACCCTGGTCTACGATCATCATCAAACAGAGTTAGAAGTCAGCAGTACTGTAATGTCAATGCACGTCTGTATGTAGTAAAAACCCTAATATCACAAACATTTCTGCAGAGCATGGGTGCCCAACATTTCTTCAGCCAAGAGGTAAAATTATAGTTGCATATCAGACACATAAGTATCTCATATGTACAAAAGGATCAGAAAAATAATCTCAATAGACTGGCACACAGTTCACCATACAACAGAAAAACCTAATCAACTGGTTGAACAATTTATACATTGAGAAAGGAAAGGCAACTCTTTGAAAAGGCTCTCAACATCCCAACTCAATCATTTTCTGATCTCATCAAACCGAGAAGGAACTGCAAAATTATGCCACAAATATGGGAAGCTCAATATTCTGTACTGGCTTTAGTATTTGTTTCAATGTTCAAGTTATACTGTACAGCAATTTGAGACTTCAGCAGAATATGCTTCATAAGTCGCCTACTATTATTATTTACAAGTCTACACCCTTTCTGCTATTACCTCGACATCACCCAGGGTTTGCGTCCATCTATAGTTGGGCAGATCGGCTCCGTTTCCAATGTTTGGTTTTAATTTACCTTTAGAATCTTCATCTTCAGAATCGCTGCCAGACTAAAAAAAAAAAAAAGAAAGCACTTCCCAACATATGTACAGGCAAATTCTATACTTTGAGCTGAATATACATGTATTTCTGTGTTCCCACTTCATAGAGGAAGTTAACACAACAGAATATTACTTTGCAGTATTTCAGCATGTGTTGCAACTATCTTGAAATTGCTCATATATTCATACATACTCCTAAAATACCTGTTCTGAATACCTACTTTCAAAACTTTTGCTCCTTCTGCCATGTGTCTAAAAATAATCTTCTTTTTTCCATATGACTACCATTCAGTCTAGTTACAACCATATTCCTTCACCAGGGAGAAGGCAGTCCCCCAGTTTTATTTTCAAAAATTTGCTGAATCTTACAGATCTCTTCTCATTTCTCTCACAAGTATTTTCATAATGTTCCTGTGTAAAATCATTGAATATTGAGGGTAAACCAATGAGTTATTCTGCATAGATTTAGGAAAGAAGTAACAAAAGTATTGTCACATGATTGACAGGAGCCATTCCTGAACTAGTGCACCAGGGTACACTACTTCAAATTGGGGGGGGGGGGCCTGCATTTTCGAAAATGTATAAACTTTACTCACAAACCATCCTCTAAAACAACTTAGGCCTGCAACTTTACCTCTTTCTCCAACTTTGGTTTAGCTTCTTCTACTGGGGTACTTTCAGATGGACTTTCTTTCTCCTGTGAAAAATATCAAACCACATTAGGAAAAATGATGTGCATCAAAAGAAAACTCCATATAATATTGTAACTTACACAAATAAAAGATGTTAAAGTAATGTCTACACAACCAAATGGTTTCCTTGACAAAAATGCAATACTAATTTCAGGCCAGATGGTGATTTGTGCAAGTCTCCACACAAAAAGTGTTAAACCCCCTCACTCACCCTTTACCCTTATCATTCATGGTGCATCCATATCTGCTACTCTGAGAGATGCAGATTCTTGCTCCCACCCCCCACACCCCTCCACTCACCTACAATGAAAGACAAAAGTTTAAGTGCTTCATTTAAGAGCAACTTCATGCTTTTTCTAACTGATCATATATAAATGAAAGATCTAAAATTTAAATTCACTCTAAAATAATGACTTATTAGCTCACTGACTTGACACTATAATAAAAATGAAAGGTATCCCTTCTTTGCTGAGATTTTTGACAAATTCAAGCACTGCTCCAAAAATGCCCAAAGTGCTCTCCTCACCCCTCTTTTCCCTGTACATTTATAGCCTAATCACATAGAAACTACACCCACATCAGTGCACCACACCTGTTCCATTTTCTCTACCTAAGTAAAACTTTAAAATAATCCCTGTCACCCATTTCTCTTCATTCCTTACAACCAATCATACCTTGTTTATTTCATCCTGTAGTTTCTCAGCTTCTTCATCTGTAAGTTCTTTAATTCTTGGTTCATCTTCTTCTACTGCTTTTTTAGCCGCTTCTTTTGCTTTCTTTTCTTCCTTTGCTCGTTTTGCTGCCGCTACTTCCTCCTCTTTCTTCCTTTTTTCTGCCAGAGCCTGAGATTGATGTTTTTTAAAGCTTTTCATCACCAGCTAAAAGGGAGGCAAAAAAAGTATTTGTTGAAATTGTTTTCTTAGCAATGCCTAAAAAAAAAAAAAAAATTGTTTTTTTTTGTCCTCGACCGCCCGCACACAATTTCTCGTCCACTCGTATTATTTTTTTACTTTATTTTTTTATTTTTTTTTTTTGCCTTTCGTGTTGGACACAAACCTTCATATTTTCCAACGAAACTTTTTTTGTTCCTAATACAGTTTATACTGAAAAACCTTGCACTGAATGGCCCATGTGTGTTGAATATTCAATTGGAGCAGAATGAATAAAATGCCCCTTCACACACACACATACACACTTGAGAGAAATCATAAGCCTACTTTTTCCTCATGCTCCTGGAGTTATGTTCCGTGTTACTTCAACACTGGCTAGGCTATGGAGTTAGTTAGATGAGGTTTTACAGCTCAGTTTGTAACCAACTGGTTTAAGTCAGGCTGGCCAGGGCTTTTTTCCAGTTGTGGCTCACTGGCTTGCTTTCCCTACTCCATTGATTATGCTGAGCACCAAGCACAATGGCAGTAGGTTCCATTTTAAAAGTCTTTGGTATGACCCGGCCAGGATTCGAAGGCTATGGAGAATACCTACGTGCATAACTGGTTCAAATATACACAATTGTTTGCTATACAGCTATTTCAGTGGCCTCGCAGCATACTTGTGGAGATACAGTCCACTCTCTCAGCCACTGCTCAAAAATGTTGTTATACTCTCAAGACTCAATGAATGTGGCTATACTGCTGTTCGCTGTGCTTACAGTGATACCTTCATACTACATAAACAGAAAAAAACTTTTTTTCAATCGACATTGCCACTCCTAATGTGTTAGGTTGGGATTGATGTGCTCACTGCACTGAAATGTGGAAATCTTTCTTTCACATAGGTGTGCCATCAGAGAAGCTTGAAACATGTGGCGGGAGGAGGGGGATGTCAGACCATGTTCTTTCTTCATTTCATAATGTTTGACGGAAACTGAATGTTTAATACAGTAGGTCTGATTAACCAGATCAGAGTGAGCACACTGCAGAGTCTGTACTGTATCTCACCTGCGAATTACAGTAACATGCTCTGGTCTGAATATAATCCTCATAATAGAAGTCAGCATTGCGTCGTACACACTAGGCAATGGGATCTTGAAAGCCAAAAAAAAATAGCCCTCCTAACGGCTCTTTTGGGGCAGTTCTGGAGGACAAACTATTTTTTTTTTTTCAGCCTAATGACAATTAGGGATTGTTCTGTTTATACCAAGTGGGACTGGATGGCACTGCTGGGTGGCTCTGTGCTGAAATTTTCCACCCAACACTAAACACAACATTGTATCCACCAGGCATGATAGTTCAACCTCACACACCAAA
This sequence comes from Holothuria glaberrima, assembly GCA_009936505.3. Classification (NCBI taxonomy): domain Eukaryota; kingdom Metazoa; phylum Echinodermata; class Holothuroidea; order Aspidochirotida; family Holothuriidae; genus Holothuria; species Holothuria glaberrima. The sequence continues at coordinate 4,279 of WURT03663216.1, read as the reverse complement.
TTCTGATAAATTCCATCCCCTTCGGCTACTTGTAAAGGATGGTAATCATAGTACCCAACACCCAAAAGTGCTGTGTACTTCTCTGGACAATATTTACAAGGCAAGTATTAATCAAAAATGCATCATAAATGAAGTCTTCTCCTAGTAATCTCCAAACTAGAGACATTAACTCCCTTCTGCAGCTGATGCTAAATTGCAAAACAGTAAAAACGACCAGGGTTGCTTAACTATCACTACCACTACCACTCACATATATTAATAGTTGTAACAGAACCCTGTTAAACAACCAATTATCTAGAAGGTTTTCATTCAGAACCATGAGTAGAAAGAAACTGAGATGAAAGAAGGAAAAGTGTATTATATAAAGGAGGAATGAATTAAGAAATCCTTGTATGGAAAGTCCAACAGATACTGAGTCCAGTATTCTGCTCTTAAAATTGTGACCAGGCAACCCCCAGAAAATTCCCTCGTGGATGAAACCCCACAGGACAATTTCCACCCACACAATATTCATTCATCACAATTAATTGTTATAAATGGGAACTTTCCAGGTGGAAATTAAATTGTCCAGGGGGAGGGGGTTGTATGAGACTGTTCAAATACAGACATTATCAGTTTTTTTTTTTTTTTTTTTTTTAATTTGTGTGTCATCTTTAATACATGTTGCAAGAGGGCTTTGGGTACATAAGTGTAAGACGACTTTCCTGTCACTTTAATCCTGCATCCCCCCACCATTCTGGATGTGATTTAATGACAAGCACACAAGCAGAGACCTACAGAACAGTTAAGGATTCTTTTCAAACACCTAGTTTTGTTGGCAATCCTACTCAATGACTGGGGACTAAAGAAGTCTATAGCTCAAACTTTGAATTTGTTAATACGTACCACTGTATACAATATGCAATATGGGTATTCTAACAGTGCTTCTGAGACTGTATACTAAAAACATAGTTCCTCACAAAATCATATTATGAGGAAGGTCATAGCACAAGTAGAGTATGACAATGGCATCAATAATAATCATAATCATGATTTACACTGCTGGTAGTTGCTCCTTTACCAGCCATTCACCATTCTCTACAACACAATGGTAAATATTATGGCTAAAGAGAAAAACATACTTAAACTTGTTTTCATTAACCACAAAAAAATTATGCAAAGACTTCAGTTTATTCAAAGTTTCTTCATTAAAGGCATTTTCCAGTGGCTTTTCACAAGAGTCTCATGAGAAAGAGAAAAAATATCCAGTTCATGCCCTTCAAACCCCGTAGCAATACTCCTCCTAACTGGAGATATTTCATATTAAAGAGTACAGTACTTATTTTTGCAAAAAAAATACCTCCAGTTCTTCTCAAGGTCACAGAATGTTATGTAGAGTGCAGTGGGCACATTGCCTCAGATTCCTTTTGTTTTTCTTTATAATTAAATTTCCTGTTTGTCCTTGAAATTTGATACTGTTGGAATGTTTGGATATGTTTTCATGTAGATTTAGCACAAATCTACACCATATGTGGGGCATAACAAACAAAGTTGCTAAATATTCCCTTTAGCAACATCAATATCATAAAGAAATTCAATTCTATGTCAAATTAATGTGCTGCGATGTCATTACAGATTTCCCATAATGCACTTCATCTTGAGAAAAAATTGCATTTCTCTGAAAATTAGTATCTTCCAAATGCAACAAGCTATTGAGAAATGGTTTTCACCTTCTTAAAAACAAAAATTTTTCTGCATTTTTTGAACTCATTGAATTTTGTCTCTGGCAAATCCATTTTAATTTTGACAATCTCCATGTTCAAAACTGGATGGAATGATATTTAGCTTGGTATTTGGTGCCATGTTCTACAGAAAATACTTAGTAGCCTACTTACATCTTCAGCTTGTCCTTTCAATGCTCCTTGGTAAAAATCCGTCTTTCTCCTCAGAAATGAAAAGAATGTATCTATTAGCTGTAACAGAATGAAAGAAAGAAAAAATAAATTTAACCAGACTAGTATCTATGAGTAGATGTGCCATGTATACTCTTCAAGCAATTGAGTTACAGTAATAATTTTGTCCTGAAGCTCTATCCCAAATCTTGATTAGTCACATATGACTTGCACAGGCAATGTTTTCCCCAGAAAAATACAACTGACTCACTATCCATCAGCTTTTGAATAATTTAGACAAGGAGTCATGGCATTGCTTCAGTAATTTTGAAGCCTGCACAGCTTACCTGGCTATGATTCTTTAAATACAGTGACTGCATGGTCATGATACTGCAATTGACCATTACTGTAGCAATCATACAAATCACTGTACAAAATGAGCTATCTGTAACTTTGCACAAAAACCTCAACTTCCATAAAAATTTTTACAAACCTACGGTACTGTACAGAAGCAGGGCAGGATGGGCAAGAGAAGGGAAAAGTGGTTAAACAACTGGGCGGGATAGACCATTCCTGCGAGACACTGTCTTGTTTCCTTGTTAAAATTAAAGCTGTCCTACTGTAATTGTACATTATATTTGGCCTAGGTCAGAGATGCACCAGATCCAGCATTTGGTTTCTAGCCAAAGTGAGATTTTGAAAATGCTACCTGACATTTTTCAAGACAGTCAGGTTAAGATTCTTTCCATTTTTAAACCATAAAACATAAATAAATGACCCTTAGAGTAGTTATGGAACAGAAACTGAGAACGAGAGTAGAGCAGATGATTGAGGGTGTAATGTTGCTAGGTGTTTGAACTTGTGTGATTGTTTTCAAGTGCACCTAAAGTCTAAAATTTCAAAAATATATGTTACATAGCTTAAAAAATGAACCCAAATGGTCCAACTTCAATCATCACGGTCCATTCCTGAGCATCTTTGGGGAGGGGTTGTAGACATGTTTTGCCAACAGACCTGGTGATGCGTAAAACGAGCGTGAAGCGCAAGCTTCGGTCCAGGGGCCACCTCAGGGCCCCTGATGGGGTCCAGGGGAAAAGCCCAGGTGGCGGCCCAGGGGGTGATGCCCTGGGAAGCTCTGAGGCTTAAGCATATTTCTGGGTAAAAAAATAAGTCCCAGGATAGGTACATTTTGGTTCATAATACTGTACATAATCCAATGCAAAGATTCCAAATAATTTTTATGTATTAGGCAATTCCTCCCATCATGCCACTTTTCTTCAGGAGCTGAACCTGACAATCAGAATTTGAACACTACGCATTCAGCATTTGAACACTACGCATTCAGCATTTGAACACTATGCATTCATTATTTAAACACTATGCATTCAGCATTTGAACACTAGACTCGTCAAGCGTTCATATACAGTAAGTATTCAAATAAGTAGTGTAGGTGTCCTGCGTTCAAAAATGGAGAAAAGCGTTTAGAATCTTAACACTAGCATTCAAAATATGCTTTGAACGCCAGATGCATTCCAATGGTGTACCCAGGATTTCTCAAAGGTGGGCCATGCAGTGTGTCTTGTGATTGCCTGCCTTGGGGACTGATCTAAGGAGAGGGGGTGTTTGAAAAGTTTTGAAAAATGAGGTAGCCTTACATGCAATCTGGTGCCACATACGCTACATTTTGAAGTACAATTTGTGTTAAAAATAATTTTTGCATTTTTAGGAACTAAATGAAAAATTGGCATCAGTGAGGGGGGGGGGGATGATGGCTCAATTCCCCCTGCGTATGTCACTGATGTGTTCTAGGCCTAGGGCCTATATCAGTTACATTTTAGTGTTCCCAAGTTGAACGCCTGAGCATGCATTATTTTTTCCCATGATGTTTGTGGGTAAACTGAATCCTCAGGAATTTGCAAAATGTATTTGAAGTCAAGGTTAGAGATACAAAATGGGCTAAGGATACCCTCTCCATGGCATATGGGTATTGTTCATCACATGGTGATGATAAAAGTGAGGTATAATGTCCCATATATTGGTGATGCAAGCCATATCTGTCAGTACCGTGCTCCTATTAGAAGACTGGCGCGTGTGCGCATGAAACCCCTGTACGCAATATTTTGCATATTATCAGCTAGTGAGAGAGTTGGATATTTTTATTTATTAACTTGACTGCAAAATATAATGTGATTGGGCAAGTTGTAGGCCTATGCCAACTTCAGAGACTACTCATGCCACCATGCCAAAAAGTTCCTTAGTCTACACTGAAGATCTTTGGTATAGCCTATAGGGTACAATTATAGAATACCCCGCCATGAAATAAGTCTATGATGTAGCCGGCTACGCCGTCACGACGTAGCCAGTGTAGCCGGCGTAGCCACATCAGGGAAAAGCTTTGGACTTAAGAT